>BMAU01018507.1:1327500-1385220 GCA_019973935.1 Trichonephila clavipes
ATTTTGCTAACTGAAGTTTCGCGAGCTCAATTTTCTGTTTTTCTAAAGTTACCTCTCTTTCGTTTCGCGATACTCTCTCATCTATACAGTTTTGAATTAAAGTTTTAACGAAATCTGGATCACTTTCAAATGTACTACTGTTCTCAATTTTAGTCTTTAGTTTAACTATAGTGTCAGTACTCTCCGCAGTACCGTCTAGATTCTCAACAACTCTTATGAGATCCTCTTTAAGAGCGTTTTTATACATTTTAGAAAAATTTAGAAAGATCCTACCTTTTTTTTTTCTCTGGCTCCCTTGTTGCTCGCACGTACGATGTATCCAATGAAGAAAAAACGTTGTGAATCCACTGATTTCACCTCTTCGCAGGTTATATCGTTAGATGAAAAATAGTTCTTGAAATTGTTCGATTTGTCACCTCTTCGCAGGTGTTTGTGAGTGGTTCAACCTCTACACAGGCGGAATTTTCGTCGATGGGTTTTCCAACCTCTACACAGGCGGAATATTTGTCGATGGTTCGTTGAAAAAATACACTCTACACAGGTTATTTTGTTATTTGTTCCGACCTCTACACAGGCGGAATGAAGTTGAAAAATTCAACCTCTACACAGGTTGAACGAAGTTTCCGTAAAATGGCGGAGCGTCTCCTTCACGGACGCTGTTGTTCATTGTCCAGACTTTGGTTCAAAATCGAAATTTTATCTATCGCGGCCGAGCCCCCATAATTTGTGGGAGACAACAAGGGTCCAATTCGTTGGTCTTTCTTCTATTTTATTTTACATTAAACAAAAATTAATTAAAAAGGTAGATAAGTTTTTACAGATAAGTTTGACGATGATATTCAGAAGGTAACGCCTGCTCACGCACCTCGCGTTCTCCTTCGCTGCTTCTCTCTTTCTCTGCTCTAATGTCCAAAAGTTTTTGTTTCAGTTTCAATTCAATGCGCCTGCGCGCGAAGACTTGTGTTTTGCTTTTGGCTGCATGCCACATATATGTATATATATGTATATATATATGTATATATATATATATACACTCTGTCGCAAAAAAATATATGCACCCAGAAGAAATCAAGCTACAATCACGAAACTCGCAAGAATGTAGTCTGGTAAGAGATATGCAAATGATTAAAATTTCGAAGCCAATGAGACAAGGCTAAGTGTGCTATGCGCATATTAGTTGCACAACTGGGAGAGTTTAAAAGCATGAGTACGAGCGCCGTACGGCTATCCAAACGAATCTGATGACTTTGATAGACGATATTGAGACTTAGGATGCCTCAAGACGTAACCGACGGCAGTACGAGCAGCTGACGGACTTTGATAGGGGCCGTATAATAGGCCTCAGAGGAAGCAGGTTGGTCGAATAGACGTATCGCCGCCACCTCGGTCGGAGCGATATGGTAGTTGCTCGGTGTTGGCAACAGTGGATCACAGAAAGGTAGAGTGTACCGTCGCGGAGGATCAGGACGTCCCAGGAACACAAATGATCGCGAGGATCGTGCAATCAGAAGAGTGGCCACTTCGGCACCAACAACGTCGCTAGCATCGATTCAACGCCACTTACCTCCTTCCAGACATCCAGTGCCATCAAGAGAAACCATAAGGAGACGACTGACCGAAGTTGGCTTGAGGAGCCGACGTCCGCTAAGACGCTTACCACTGACCCCACATCATAGGCAGTGTCGACTGGATTTTTGCCGACCTCGGGCAACTTGGAGTGTGACAGACTGGTGACGTGTCATCTTCAGTGATGAATCCCGATTCAGTCTCAGTGATGATGACCACCGCACACGTGTCTGGAGGCGCACCGGCCAGCGGTCTGATCCGGCATTTATTGTCGAGGCGGCATACAGCAATTTCACAAGGTGTGACAGTGTGGGGAGCAATTTCTTGGGACACACGATCATCTTTAGTGGTCCTTCAAGGCACTTTGACAGCTCGCAGATACGTGGAAGATATTTTAACGCCGATTGTGCTACCCATGCTATCAAGTCGCCCAGGTGCCATTTATCAACAGGATAATGCTCGTCCACATACTGCGCGACTCTCCCAACAATGTCTTCAAGGATATGACGTCCTACCATGGCCTGCCAGGTCATCAGATCTTTCGCCAATAGAGCATGTCTGGACGCGCTGGGAAGGCAACTGCAGCCGTCCCGAGATACAGGAGAATTAACTGCGCAGATGCAAAGACTATGTCAGGATCTTCCACAGGGGGTCATAAGTGATCTAATTGAATCGATGCCACGCCGAATTTCGGCTTGTATAGCTGCCAGAGGTGGCTTTACTACTTACTGATTTTTAACCTTTTGCAAGCTGTAACCGCTTAATAAAATGATATTTTGTTCTGAATTTTTAATCATTTGTTTATTTTCATATACACTACATGCATACCAAATTTCGTGAATGTAGCTCAATTTCTTCTGGGTGCATATATTTTTTGCGACAGAGTGTATATGTATATATATATATGTATATATATACATATACACTCTAATATAAATATATATATATATATATATATATATATATATATATATATATATGATATTTAGTGTTACTTATATTTAAAAATGCATATAAAATTGTTTTAAGAATATTATTACAATAAAATGTACCTAATGTACCTAATGAGAAAATATGTCTGTAATTAAAAGAGTACATAATTTAAGGTATCCAACTAAGTTCGGCAGCGTGATTTTGCAAAATATATACGTGTGATTGTGCGTAACACTCATCGAAGTCTCAAAAATTACTCTTATGTTGGCTGAAGAGTAGCCAAGTTTATTAAAATGGCGGATTATCGAGAATGGGGTAAAAATAGAATACGTATGAGATGTTCCTACTGAAAACATTGTACTGCACTTGCATGTATTGTTTGCTTGAGAATAAATACAACAGAAAATAAACTGCTCAAGTACCTTAAGATATCCGACTACGTTCGGAACAGTGATTTTTAAAAAAGTGTATAAATGGATAATATTTAAGATATTTAGTGTTACTTAGATTAGAAAATGTATATACAATTGTTTTAAGAATATTATTACAATAAAAAATTATTTAAGTACAATATTTTGACAAAAAATGAACATAGAATGACCAAATTTCAAAATATTCCTCTTTGCGAAAAATACTTCTATTATAATAATGTTTTGCCTGTATATAGCTCAGACCTCTGTACAGAGGTTTAACTAGAATTTTTGAAATATATATAACTTTGAAGTGGGTTTATCCATGTTTTACGACAACGGAGGGGAGAAATTTTAAGGAAAAAAAACGCCGATAATTATTTCAATTGGTTGTAACTCTGAAAATAATGTGAAATTTTCAAAAAAAATAGTTTAGACTCACTGGACAAGTCTTCACTTTAAATAAGCAAAATATTATTATTTTAGAAGCATTTTTTATAAGAGGAGAACTTTTTGAAAAAAGGTTAATCTAAGTTAATTTTTTTGCCAAAATATCGTATTTAAATAATATTTTTTGTCAAAATGTCCATAAAAGAATTTCATACATATATTCTAATCTAAGTTACACTAAATATCATGAAAATTATCCATTTTTGCGCTTTTCTAAAATCATGGTTTCGAACTTAGTCGAATACCTTAAGCCATCGATTTAGGGTTAATCAATACTTTATGGATCGTCCTTCCCCGTACAGCAGAAATTTTCAACATAATAGAAAAAAACAAAGCCGTGTATATGCATATATAGAGAGAGAGGGGGATATATATAAGAGCATACATCAAAAATAAGATCATAACAGTAGTATTATAGAAAATCCTTATCCTTAGGAACTAAAACTGTAGGGTTAAACATAGTTTGAGTTTCTACCTTTATATTTGCCTATGCAATCATCTGGAAGAAAAAGGGGGAAAAGTGTAAGAACGTGTATATATATATATGCTGCTAGTCATTAAAATTATAACAACATGAAGGAGAGATTTTACAAACGTAAATTTCAGTACAGAAGAAGATAAGAGATCCAGTTGGCGAGTAGTAGCATATCGAGCTTCCACAACATAGGTCCGGGGTTCTATCCTCGGGTTGGGCAAGGTCGATTCCGCCTTTTATCCCTTCAGTAGGTCGATAAATGAGTACCGAGCTTTCTTGGGGACTAAACACTGTTGGTTTCGCTTCAGACTGATAACCTGATCAGGACACCTCAACGCCCAATGATCCCGTTTACTGAGATGGGCACAGTAGGCCTTGACCCTCATGGGCTGTTGCGGCACTGAATTTAGTTAAGAAGATAAAGGTAGATGCAAGTACTTAAGATTTAAGTGCATCCTAGTGGTGAAAGAGAAAAAGGTATACATCTCATAATTTGCATTAAAAAAAAACTTACGCTGAGGGACTTCCTTACGGAAATCCCATTTGAATGATGGTTGGTTTTGAGAAGATCGAACTAAACCTCGCATGGCTACCAGCACGTGTCGGATCTCGATAGCGACAAAACTGAGGTTATTCGAAATTGTGGTTTATCGTTCCACGATATTGCTATTCATAAAAGTCTGAATCGAACGGGTGCTAGCGAATACGGAGTCGATAGGTTTCGGTGGGTCATATTGAAAGCCATGCAGGATATCAAATGTATCCCAAGACTAATACTCAAGAGGACAGACCTCTTAACCGGTCAGCCTTGCAGGATTGTGCAGTCATATCACAGATCTTGAGTCAGGAAGTGGGCTTGTTTGTTGCGCAAGTATCCTCAGAGGCAGCGTGACCTCTGACTATCTGCGGGGCACAGCTAATATTGTGATTCTTAACACTGCTTCATGAAAACGCCTGACGACAGTGAAGCATCCATCTCCAAAACTTTGTACAGGAGTGGGGCCAGAGTCATTTCAAGAAAATATTTAATGTAAACTACCAATGCAAAAAAAACCCTTTTTATAATGCTTTGCACATTTATGCATTTCTTGCGCTCTACTAAAACTATCTGGATATTTGTATATTATAATCCCTGCATTATAATTATTGGAGCACATGATTTTCTAAGTTGTAAGCAAACATGATGTGCATCGCAATTCTGCTGAAAAAATTGCAAAATTGTCAAAATCCTTATTTATTTTTTAATAACATTTGCATGTGTCTGACAAATTATACACTATCCTTATAAATGTAAGTATTTTAATAGTATGGTTTCTTATAGAATTGTAGATAATTTTTTTTTTAAAAAATTCAAATTATTTTCACTTATCTATCATTTTTCTTATTCCTGTGAAGGTTCCAATCATGTCGGAATCTTTAAAAAAAATCATTATCTTTATCTCAAATCGTAAGAAATTCTGTATAACTGGCAAGTGCTTTACATGTGCTACAGAAAAAATATATAGTTTCAAACTTTTTCCGTACCAGGAAATGTGAAATTTCTTAACTAAAACAGCATAATTGCCTTCGTTTTATAACAATAAAACAAATTTCAGAATCACTCTAACATTCGCATTAGACAATTATCATTTATAAATTAATCGAAAAAGTATCCTCAAGCATGAATAACTTTCTTCTCCATTGAAAGGCAACTTTTATAATTAAATTGCAAAAAATTCCTTTTCATTATTAGGAGCACAGGTGGCTAGTGGTTTATCCTTACTAAGAACGAAATCCGTTCTCCAGAAGCGGAATTTTGTATACTTTGAAGCATACGGTATTTTCTAAAGATCATATTCCCCAAATCTGATGGGAAGCTACGGTAGCTTAACGGTTAATGTCACGAACTCGTGACTGCCGTGTCATGAGTTTGAGCCTGGTACCGCTGAAGACCCACCGTGTTAAGCATCCTCCCGTTAGTATGGTGTGGAAGTTAGGAGAGGGGATGCCGCTCAAGTGTCGTCCTCATCACTTGACCATGGTTCAAAATTTCAAGGTCCGTCACCAATAGCCCTCGTATGCTTTACAGTGTTACCCATACACACCCATATTCTATAGCAGAAAAAATAATCGCCTATTAATACGGCGCAGAATGATGAGATAGTGAAGAATTAAAATGAATGTATTGAAAATAGCATAATATCGATTCCAGATACTTTCCTTGAGAGGTAATTAGCTTGTAATTTGCCCGCGAATATTACGTGCATTGCCACATAAGTGCACGCCTGAACTAGATCATTGAAATGGCCTTACGCATACGAGACCAATTGCTAGGATCTTTTATTAATGTTAAGGTATGTATGTGACTACCTTCGGAGCACTTTTTTTGAAATATATAAAATTTCAATTAAATAAACATTTTTTTATTTGAAATGGGACATAAAAGTAAGAATTCCAATACAGTTCTTACAAAGTTGAAAGTAATTTTGGAAATATTGGGAATTTTGAGTGAAATTTTAGTGAAAAATTGCAGTTGTGGTAAGGATTGTATTGAAAATTCTAATTAATATATTCTTATAATATTTATACAGTACATAAATGACATCATTATCTGTGTTGATAGCTATACAATTTGTAAATACTTCTGAAAGGTTTTGAAATATGTCAATTTTTATGCAAAAACTCAATTTTTTACAAAACTCTAATGTTATTTTCTCACAAAAAGTGCAATAAAATAAATAAATATATACACAGAGATTAGATTATAGTCTAGAAAACAGATAACACTAAATAAAACATTTTCTGAAAATTTCAAGTCAATATCTTAAAAAGAAATTCTGTAGTGAACTGTACCGTGAAGAAAAAAATTGAAAAACATATTTTTTCAGGAAATGCATTTAAAGATTTTAATACTACATGAAAAAATTTCTACTATTTTTACACTTTTTAAACTCACTATATTTATAGCTCAACCTCTTTTTAGCTTCATGTTAAACTGATTTGATTTTTATTTTACCCTTTTGTTGTTTTCTGGAGAGTTTTGTAGACTATAACAATTTTTTGTTTTTAGCGAAATTTTGGTGAAAAATTGCAGTTACGACAAATCTTGTACACAAAATTCTAATAAATGTATTCAAATAATATTTATAGAGTACATAAACAACATCTTTATCTGTGATAGGAATCAAAAAAATTTGTAATGCTTTTGAAAGTTTTTTTAAATATGCCAAATTTTATGCAAAAACTCAAATTTTTAAAAAATTAATGCTTTTTCTTTCATAAAAAAGCAATAAAGTACATAAATATATACACAGAGATTAGATTTTGATTCATAACACAGATATAACTACATAAAACATGTTCTGAAAATTTAGATTTAGTATCTTAACAATATTTTGTGTAGTGAGCTTTATCGTGAATAAAAATATTTAATAACAGTTTCTCGTAAAACACATTTAATAATTTTAACTCAAAATAATTACTTTTCTACTCACTAAACATTTTCAAAACTCCCCATATTTATAGCTTAAGCCCTCTTTAGCTTCATTTTTGGCTAATTTGGACTTTTTTTTAGCTTTTTGTTTTTTTCTGGAGTTTTGTTGAGGGTAATGACTGACGTTTCGATTTTTGAATTCTCTCCTTGTCAATTCCCATATAGTTTTTAAGTGTCATTGGATCAATTCCTATACCTAAATAATTAAATGCAGGCAATAGCCCTAAATAACCTGAATTATATAAGATGACAGCCATGTATGAACCCAAAATCAAAGTTTTTTTATGAACAAAAATTTCTTTTGGCAAAACAGACCACAATACATTATTAAAGCTTTCATTATTATTTTGAGTCTTGTCATGGAGGCATTTTTTTAATAACTCCTTATCACAGAGTGCTAACTAAGTAGGCTTTATCACTTTAATCACGTAATTTGAAAGGCCTGCTGTTTTGTCCACATATACTTTACCATCACGTAATGCTTGTTTATATTTGCACCAGCTGTCTTTCCCTGTTGGACATTGCCCATGCATGGGATTTTGATTGCTAGAGCAGCAGTGAAAGAAGGCAGCTATTACAGCAGATTGCATTTTTCGAGGCATCCAACATTGCTGCGGATGGCAATCCCATAATAGTTCTGCAGTTTATCGATACATTTATCAGTTAATTTCCACTTCCCACCAAGTCCTTCGGTGTTCTTTTTTTAGTTTCCTTAAACGTGAGCCTACTCTTTTTTGTATATGTCCTATATATTCAAGTTTTGTGACACTGTTTTCACCATATATATCCTTCACTTGTAAAAAGCCCTTGGAATCACCATCACCATAGTACTCGGTGTATTGCAGGTCTCGTTTGATTAGTGACCTTTCAAAAATTCTAAAAGCTCCAACAGCTTCCATGTTTCCAGAGGATCCTTTATAATTTGAACATACATGCTCACGTTTCACATTCAATTCACACATTTTACACAATACTGAGTCATTACTTCCAGATCTAAAATTTTTCCCGTATCAATGGAAATAACTGAAACGCGGCCATTAAGTGACATATGGCCTCTCCGCTGCCATGAACCATCTACCGAAACACCACAAGTTGTACTTTTTTAAAAAATTTTGCACTTCTTTAGATGCAGCTTTCATATTTTCTTCAGAACATAACTGTACTGCTTCCAGCAGTTTGAGTTCATAAGCTCTGAAGGTATTTTTAGAAATGCATGGCAAATTTAAAGTGCATAACAACTTCTTACCAGCTGTGAATCCTCTGCCAATCAATCTCAATGCAAATACCAATAAAGTATTGAGAGAGAATTTCTTATTTTCTTTAGGAGTAGAAGTAAAGCTAGTCATGAACCCACAACTGCAAGCCACACACAAATTAGAGCAAAGTCCTTCCTTAGAATCTTCTGCCAGTTTCAATCCAGTTGCATAACATTCCGGACAACACAAGATTGAAATAATTCCCATCAAAGCTTGGAAATTAATAATTCTATTCCCTGTAGAACCATGAAATTCAGGTTCAGGCACATCAAAACTGTCAAAAGTGCTCAATTTCGCTTCACTTGCAGACGTACTATTATTACTGTTAAGTGCTAACTTGGTAAACCTATTACCATAAAACTTTCTCTTTCTAGATACTTTCGATCTAGCTTTCGGCATTTTGAAATTACTCACAATCAAATAAAACGTTAAAATTAAATGAAAATGAATGAATTAACTGAAAAATTATCAAAAGTAAGTAATAATTAAGAAGAACGCTTTAGAATGAACAATGTAAACAAACTATAAACGATATTATTATTGCCATTCAGTAAAACAAGCTTGAATTAAAAAAAACAGTTGCCAGATTAAAAATAAGTAACGGATACTTAATAAATAAGTAAAGGATACGTTGATCTATATTTACCATAAATATTAGATATTTATATTGCTTAAAAGTCACGAAAAAGACGTTCAAACTTTTTGTTTACATTTTTGTCTCTTTAAACACCCATTTCCGGTTTTGAAAATTCCATTTCCGGTTTACTAAATAAGCTATAACTTAGCTTCTAAATATCGTAGGAACTAAAATAAAGTATTTTTGGAATCTTAAGCGTATGGGCTATAATATAAAAGCATAAAAAACTTTCGAAAATTTTCTCCAAACCGAGGATTTTGGGGTAGTCACATACCTTAAGTCGTTATTAATAGGGATGTCCTATAACGTCTTTTAATGCTTATAAGTTGTTAACCTGGGACAACTTATAACGTCTTTCAATAACCTAATTAGCAGGGTATTATTCAATTCGATTAGGCCTATTGTGCATACATTTCAAGTTACCGAAATGTTTTCATTTTCAGCGTTATTTGCGGCGCTCACTATCATTACGTCAGGGTTTTGAACCGGAATTGAACCGAAAACCAAAAAAAAAGCCTTGTTGTTTTGGTCGAAGCGAAAACCGGAACTGAAACGAAAAATATATATCGGTTTATTTCGATTGGATATATCTTCAGTCATTTTGTTACTGATAACCGCTAACAGTGTTACTGATAACAGCTAACCGATTTCTAATTTGACGTAAATCATATAATTTTCATCATTACATGTACACTGCTTCTCGATTTTCAGTTTTGATGTTTCTCTAGTACTTTTTTGTTTCAGTTTCGCATGAAACTTCTTATAAAAGGCAAACTTAATTCATTTGAATGAATTAAAAGCATAGATGATTTAAGACAAGGGTATACATTTCAATAAAATTATTCATTCGGAACTGAACCGATGTTTTTTTTAGTTGAAACGGAACGAAAAAATTACGGTTTGAAGCCTCGATTAAATATGAAGGGAAAGTACATAGCTTATTTTTGATTGGAAAATTTTCATATGAGTTCTGTGTAGATAGTTTGTAGGACGGTCCAAGCGACGTCTCTGATAGTGATTCAAAATATAATATTAGCTTTTTCCAAAATATAATTCTTATTCAGACCGTATTAACATCAGACCAGCAAAACAACAGAAAACCTTAGTGATTAGTAGTGACAATGAAAGTGATGCTGATGAAGGCTCCTTTATTTCCACATAAGATTGGATTGAAAACAAAATTTACTGAATTTAGAGAAATTTACTGAACTTTACAAATGCCCTTGAAGCAATTATTAAGTGCAATAACCCAAAAAATGCCAGTGAAGTAGCAAAATTGAGTTTTGGCAATGTCTTTTTCGACTTTCTCACTTCCCAGACAGACCAGTATCATCAACAGACTAACAAATATTATGAAACTTTTGATAAAAGTTTTAAATGTGCTGACACACAATCAATAAAAACAGGAAGTGGCCTACACAAGGTGAAATGTTAAGAGATCGACCCCCCAGATCAACAAAATTTTAATTTTTCTGTACAGATTATACTTAGGGACTTTCGTCTACATGTTTTTTAGAATTTAACCCTCTCCCATAAGAGAGGCCTGTGTACGCCACTGATAACATCTGAAATTTTCTCGCATTGGTAATTTTAAATGGAAAAACATGAAAGTCAAAATTGCCGGTCACGCGCGTAAGTTTCTACATGAATCCCTAGATTAAACAAGTTAAGTTATAAAAACCTTTGAAAACCAAATAATATACGACAACTGAATCAAACATCGTTAAGTTAAGACTACCATAAACATTTCTATAATGTATTCACAGCTTTAAATTAATTCGATTGATATTGTTTGTTTAAACAGTATTGAACTGAACTCAGTGGCGCAACAGCCCATGAGGACCAATGCCTACCGTGCCTATCTCATCTTATGTGTTCTTAGGCACTGGGGTGCATGTGCAGATGTATAAGTCAAGTGGTCAGCCTGACGCGAAATCCCCAGTGTTCAGCTCCCAAGCAAGTTTGGTACTCATTGGTTCATTCGATTGATATTGTTTATTTAAACAGTTCTGAATATAAAATTTTTAATTTAGTTTCATTTTATTGAATTTAATACTTTTCATTTAACATTGAAAAGCATGTGAATGTGAGCCATATTTTGAAAACTATACTTGATATTTCTTTTTTATTTCATCTCTTAAAGCTTATTTAATCTCATAGATAGGAGATAAAGCGTCTTTTGAGTTAAAAACAAACATTGAAAAAAGATGACTATTACTGATTCTAACTGAGTAATGGAACATATTTATCTCCAAGAATAGCAATAGGAAAAAGCAACAATGTAATGTTGCATTAAGTTAATGTACCATTACTTTAAATGTTAATGTAAATTATATCTTGTAACCTTTCCCCGTATACTAAAGTGAGTAAAGTACTTGTAGCAAAATACAGACACTATGAAATTTCGTTCTTATCAAAGTACTTGGTGGAATCTATCTTTAACCTTAACCCTTCGTGGCTGTAACGTACATAAAGTAATACACGATATACATAAACTAATACACGAAATAAAACTAAATTAAGCGTCTCAAGAAAAGAAAAGCAACTTCTTTCTTCTCGATTCTGAGATTTATTTCAGATTTTGTCGTGTAATCTTGCAATAACTCACTTCGTTTACGAAAACGTCGCGAAATGTTCTTGCTTTCTACCGAAACAGATCGAAATCGCCATCAATTACATATGGAGGGCTTTGTAATTATCCTAGGGAAATGAAAGGTATCTTCAGGGGTAAATAATGATGCATGTTTAAGTCTAGAATGGTTGCTTTTGTTATCATGCATTTA
Source organism: Trichonephila clavipes (assembly GCA_019973935.1). NCBI lineage: Eukaryota > Metazoa > Arthropoda > Arachnida > Araneae > Nephilidae > Trichonephila > Trichonephila clavipes. The sequence goes on from BMAU01018507.1 coordinate 1,339,483, forward strand.
TCTTAAAAACACTACCAACATCATTTCTTTTACTATTGCTTTTTTATTCGAGTTCTTTTAGGAACTTTTGGAAATGGCTCTTAGATTTGGCAGTCGAATTATTCTTAGATGAATTTGAAGTTATTACTTCCTTTTTTTTGTTTTGTTCTTTGGACATTTAAAAAGCATTGAAAGCCACTAAGATAGCTTATGTTATTCGCTACTCTTATTCATATATTATATTATTTCATTTTTAGCTTTTTTTTGCATCGTGTGGAAATAAATTACTATATTCCGCATAGAAATAATGCTTCTACATTAATTGTAATTTTCTACGACTTTTTTTGGCCAACATTTTCCCCTTACGTTTTAAGATAAAGGAACATGCATTTACTGTTTTATTCCTATTTTGTATTTAAAATGAACATTTTCTACTATGTTTGTTACTTTTTATGAGGAACAATTATTTGTACATTTATTTATTGAGAAAACAAAATATTTTGTCATTTTTGTTGTTTACAGAACAAAAAGAATTATATATGTATTCCTATATAGATATGTATATTTTTCTCTTTTCTCTTTCACACACACGTTTTAAGACTTGGGCCAACTAAGCCTGAGTCTAGGGCTCAAGTGGGAGCCTCATTTCGGTTTCAATTTTGCCTTAATAAGATCATGTGATACGGATAATTTTAATAGTCACAAATTTTATTCTCGTACATATTCTCCGAAGAACAGGGAATTATAAACTGCATGTCAACTGGCAAAAGTGGTAAGACTTCATTATTATGTGATGACCGTTGTCCGTTGAATGATTGTTTATGATATTATGCCTACGTCTAATATCATAAACAATCATTCAACTCATTTAGTCGAAATAGAGTCGAGCCGGTTTCTGCCTAGGTTTTTGAGATTGCGAGTCATGCACATTTATTTGTATAAAATTACCATTTGAAGGAGTATTTGACAATGTATGCTATATACCAGGGGTAACGAACCTTTTTGGATCAACGTGCCATTTTTTCTAAAAAAGTGTTTAATGGATTATAGACGTGCCTTAAAATAATTTTGACTTGTGATTTTCGGGAAAATAATAAAAAAAATTAAATACTAACCACTCAAAACTTTTGATTTATTATTAAAAAAAAGAAACGAGTCTTATAGTAGTCGCATATGATGTGTAACATCTGACATGTTATCGTGGTAAATACACAATAGTAATTTTTTTCCTGAAAAAAATATTATTCGGGTATTATTGGAAATAATTTTCTATCGAATAATTATATCTTTATTGAAAATTGTATTTAATTATATATATAGCAAAAAGAGTAAAAAAAAATGCAATATTTTATCAAAAATAATTTTTCTTGTCCAGTTTGGGGAAGAGCGGAGACAATAGACTTATAACTAAAATATAAAACATATACTTGTGATTTCAAAGTATTTCGTCGTTGGGTGGATAACCTGAGTAGCCAGCTCTTTCGAGGTACAACCTCATATCAGTAGGTATTTGAGTGACTGTACATGATTGACTTTTGCCTTTTTTAAAGTTTAAATGCTTTAAAAATAAAATAAAAATACTGGGGATTTTTGGAATATAAAAATTTAAAATATTAAAATGTATTAAAATTGAGAAAAGAAGCTTCAAAGTTGGTACAAAGCACCGAAAATAAAGTTAAAGTTTCGATCTTTGGTGGGCGGGGCTAAATCAACCAATGGGAATGCAGCTAAGATCATGAAAAAGTAATTGAAAGTAAAACAGAAAACTGCTTTTTAAAAAGCTATTAAAAATATACTGTCAAGCATAAAAATAGTAGAGGAACATTTAAATAAAAAGAGATCAGTCGGAATAATTTTTCGAGGAAAATCAAAGAGTAAAAAGTAAAAATTGAAAGAATCTGGGGATCGAACCCGATGCAAAGCATTGTGAGTGAATGACTCCGACTACTAGACCACGGGGGACAAGTGAAAATAGGTGAAATAAGCATTTAAGATGGAGGAAGCGAGATTTGAGAGGAGAAAAATACTTACATGAAGAGGGGGTCTGAGAGAATATTTCTAGGTCTGTTGAAATTTGGACCAGGGATATATTTTTCAATATCCAAGATCGAGAGATTACTAGAACTATCAATATTTTGAAAGGCGTTTGTTGCAATCTTTTTAATGAACTGTCTAATTGACAGCTAATTAGATTAACTGTCTAATTGACAGCTATTTAGATTAACTGTCTAATTGACTTGTCTAATTGAACTGTCTAATTTTACTTGCGGTCCTGAGGTCAATTTCAAAGTATTTAAAAACCGTTGAAAAAAACAGCGTCAATAACAGTACCACTGTTAGCAGTAGAAACATTGTAATTTTTGTGTTCATTTCGAGCTTGAGTTCATCATTCATAAAAGATATGAGCGGCTCAGCTTTTGAAAAACTGAAGTTAAAGTTAAAATCACCACTCAAAATCAGGGGAAGCGATTGATAATATTTTTAAAAGAGCAGAACCACCTTCGTTACATGGTAAAAGTACAAAATGCAGAAAATCTTTAATTTTCTTTAACCGTTTGATTCGAAGAAATGAATACGACAACCCAAATCACTGTTTGCCCATTTTCAAATAAAGATTCTGCCGCACTTATGTCTAACTTATGTCTTATGACTAACAGATTTAGAGTCAAGCGCTCGAGTGTTTGATGGCTACTAGAGTTGGACACTCCAGCGAGGGTAGCGAAACAACACAGCCACGCACTCTCATTGGTCAAATCAAGTAGCGCGCGCTTACGTCACATCCTGTTACACACATCCGTCCCTTTTCACGAAATCACTCCCAACAAATATCCAGCAACCGAGAGGAAAGATGTTACACATCAAAAATACATTTTGCACTGTATAGTAGTAAATGTTTTGGATATACGTGTAATTTATATTAAAGTAACATTAGTGTGACTTCCGTTGTTGCCGATCAGATGACAAATAACTTGTATTAGAATTATAAAATGTTACTTTTAGCAGAACACATGCTGAATTAGAGTCATCTGCCAAATGGTTTTCTAAGTGAGTCTTAAATGTTATTCATCTCTGAAAATAATCATTCTCTGCCATGGGTAGTTGACAATATGGTTAAAAAAGCACGAGCCAGCATCTGCAAACAGTTAAATGTATTCTGGAATCGAATTCCATGTTTCCAAAATTTCGTTACTGACATTTTTACTTATATTGCTTGTTAGTTTTCTGTTTCTATCAATTCCAATATTTTTTCTTGTCGTAATAAATTTTTGAATCCACATTGAACTAGACTGGTAATCAAGCACAGTTGCATTTCAAATTCTTCAATTTCTTCCAATCGAATTGGGACAAGTTCAGTTTATCAAATGAAGTCCCATCAGGGTACATAGTAATTATGGAAATAAGTTATTGCATAACTTTTTCTTCGTCTTATTTTTTCAAGTTAGGGAAGTACTAGTAGTTTCTTGTAATAATATCGTTTCTGAAAATATACAATTTAACGTCAAAAGCATTGAGATCCCTCTTGAAGATAATATTTTTTGTTTGTATCTTGAGGCTTTACATTCAATTCTCTGAAATGTTGGCATTTGTCTGTAAAAATGTGACTGATCACTCGCGTTTATTCGTAATACTTCATAGTGAACTTTGTTATTTTGAACTAAAATGCTAACCGTTTTGATCGTAGACGTACCCAAGTAATCGTGTCACGGGCCATCAATGGCACGCGTGCCATTGATTCACCATCCCTGCTATATACTGTCTTCTTTTAAATGTCTCGGGTAGAGCCTTCTCTTGTATAAGAGCCTGTGCTTAAAAAAATCTTGATTTCTCTAGGACCAGGGCCTCAAAGAGCCTTAAGACGTCTCTGATCATTATTATATTTTAAATTATGTGTCACGTATTATATATATTGAATTTTCACTTTGTGTGCACGAATTGAATATACCTACGAATTTGATTCCTAATAAACATAGGTAATCAAAACTCAGATATCCAACTAAAAAAAAGACTAAACGTAGATAATCTTTTTTTCAAAATTCATAGAAATGGTATTTTGAAAGTTATTCTCGTAACGTTTTCGTATTCGTTCGCCCATTTTTCAATACACACTATATTTTATATTGCAACCTAGAAATGTAAATATAACCTATTACTGGTCACTTCTGCTGCGTTTTTTTTCGAAGAATTTAATAATAATATTTTAAAAAAGAAAATGTCTATTTTAACGAATAATTTCTAGTTTAAACTTACACAATTTTTTTCGATAATTTCTTAAAATTTGTAATTTTATTAGCTTACCGCTTTCATTTTACTAATATATTTGACAATCATTTTCTTTTAATTAAAGTTTTGTAACCAATAAGCTTGTTCTAACAATAGTTACTTATAATAAAAATGGCGTTCGTTACTATATAAGTGAAGATAAAAATAGATTACACAAATTGAAAAAAAGAATGATTGTATAATTCTAATTATGATTTGTGATTTCATAAGTTAAAAACTTGCAATGGCAGAATACTTCCCAGAAACAGCAAAATTTTATTTGTTTTTTCGTTGTTGAAAGACTCATTTAATCATAGAAGATAAATACCTTTTTAAAGAAATGAGAAACTTTTTTATTTTATTTTGAAAAGCATATTGGTGAAAAGAAACTTTCCAAACAGTCCTTTTATTTTTACTACATGAAGCATCTCTCTCATTTTGCTAAAGATTTTTAGGTATCTCTACTTCATTAAAGAGAGCAAGATACAAGGCTTAAGTTTCAATATTTTAACGCATTCCCTCTCATATCTTATCTATCCATCTTTATCACTTCTACCGAATTTATGTATTAATCATTTTAACCCAAGTCCTCCATTTTTCAATTTTTGAAGACACCACCAGTGTACACAAATTCCAAATTGGATATCCTTATCCATCATCCAACAGTTTCCCACACTCTACTGCGCACAGGATAGTTCCTCTCGCCTCGATTTTCCATAGGGGAAACCATTTCACTGCCCGCATGGTCTGCGTAAAATAAGCAAATAAAAATCATAACAAGCCACAAACATTGTAATACTTCCTCTTTCCCTACCTCCAGACATAACGCGTTCCAAAATGCTCCACTTATTCTTTATCCAAATTACTTTTCCCTAAAATTTTCCGGGACAAACTCATCAAACAGTTCATATCAGCGTATACGCAAGTTTAAGATCTCACTCTATCCTTCGTTCACTTCCGCACCCCTCATCTTTTAGACCACCCCTCTTACCACCGATGACGGGGGATGCCGTTCATTCGTTCTATCGTTCTGGTAGCTGTTATTAGTTGAAAATTCGGCCGATCTCAGGTGGATAGCAAATTGGTGGAAATTTCGCTGTCCTAGATGCTTTTCGGGACCACGTTTATCGATCCCCAGGAGAGCTCTTATTGGTCCCTCGAAGTGTCAACGTTCGAAGTTCTCTGCAGCTCTCCCCCTTTCTGATCCTTGGGTACTAACTCTCCATGGCTTTGTGCTTTTCGCTTTGTGGAAGGAATTGTCCAGAGATTAGTTGGAACATGAGGACGTGTGGGTTGTTTATGTCAAAAGTGGTCTAGATGGAAATGACAATTAAAGATGACATAAAATATCGAGAAATATTGGTTATGTGGTTTATTTAATGCATAGGTAATGGTTGCTTCCTAACCGTAATTGTGTTAAAAGGATTCTCCGTAGTAAATTTAAAATAAAGGGCTGTACTTTTACGTTCTGCCTCCTAAGTAGTTTTTGTTATGACGTCACTTTTTAATTCCGTTCTTGTTGCACACATCTAATATTCTGAATTTCAAATGCTGGAAACTTGATTTTCAATAAAGAAAATATCTGTTAATTTTAAATATAATTTTATGTGTTTACAAAGTAATATAATATTCTTTTAATTTGAACATTCACATAATAAGCTTTTTAATATCAAAAATTAAGTGTAAAAATTTTTGCAGTTTTTAGGAGAGGCTTATTTAATTTCAGTTGTTACTATGCAATTAAAAGTGAAGGCTATCGAATAAAAAAGACAACACGAGATGAGATTTAAATCATCTAGTTTGATTATTTGAACGTATGGTATGAGAAAGAAGTTTTTTTTATAATTTTTGTTACAATGCATTTTACAGTAATTTAATCTTTAATAATAATAATAAATATTTATACAACCGTCTAATAGTTTCTAACATTATATCTATGTAATCATTGCGAGATTCCATGCTATACATCTTTACAACAATTAATTTGTTAGTAATTATATTGGTTTAAGTAATGAGGGTACAATTATTTGTAGAGTTATATAAAAATGTATACTATCATTTTTATAAATTTGAATGGTTTTTTCGAATTTAATTCGAAAAAAAAACAATATATATATATATATATATATATATATATATATATATATATATATATATATATATATAATGTGTGTGTGTGTTTGTGTGTGCGTAACTTTGTTGAGTTTTTGTGAGATTTCGCTTAAAAAAAGTTCTCAAATTAACTATTTTTGAATTAACTTTTCTCTTTATTACCGGTTAGATATTTACTGACTTCCGTATTTCTGCATACTGCAGTTTAAAGCTCTTAGATAAAATGTTGAAAATTAAAACTACGTTCTCAAAATCTTAGAAAATAATTTGAAAAACGACATTATGCGAATCATATATTTACAATAAAAATTATTCTATTTTATTAATTATTTTCCTTTGAATGAACTGTTAATAGATCAATATCTTTAAGGACATTGGTATTTGTTGCCCTGACATTTTCCCAGAATGCAAAACTTAAGTCTAGAACAAAATTTGAAGCATGGATATACATTTTATATGGCTTCAAAAGCTTTTCAACTGTTATTGTTGAAATGAAAAAGTTTTTCGAAAAAAAATCACAAAAGGCCTTTTTAAAAGTAGATTTTGTATGTAAGAAATTTTGAAATGAATAATTCATAAAAATATGTCTGATATATTTTTATTAGCACGTAGAATGTCTGAGAAGTTATAAATAGATATTTTAAGGAAATAAAACTCTGAGAATTTTCACATTAAAATTTTAAGAAATGTAATACTCTTATATATCCTTACATATTTAAGTTATTTCTCAGAAGTTAAAAATATTAATTATTTAATCTGAATTGAAAAAGAATAAGACAAAAAAATATGCGAACAGTGCCAACATTAAAAACGAAATGAAGGATGCAATTTGAATCCGAATGTTCTTATATAATATATTTTGGATATTAAAATCTAGTCTAAAAACATTAATTTAAATTATCAGTCAAGGAAATTTTTAAACATTTTTATGTTTTCCTTTACACAAGAATATATTCTCTGCTTCCCATTTGTCATTTAATTTATTTTTATTATTAAAATCAAAGTTAAACTGGAATTTCATTTGAAATACAATATCTCTAACAAGATTATATATATAAGTCAAAGAAAAGTCGATTTAATTTATCTAGGAGGAAAACATGTTTCCTAAGAGAAACTTTAATAATACCTTATTTTCTTTCCAACCCATTTTTAAATAATAATACATATAGCATTTAATAATTTAATTTCAGAAGATAACCAAAAGGAAAGATGGTTAAAAGTTTAAACCGATTAAAATTATATGCTGAGCGAAGTACATTTTTCCTGTAAGAATTTCATTGCCTCAATTTTTTAACCAAATTTCTCAATCAAATATTCATACTGCATTCATTAAACTTATTTTTAAAATTTAATAATAATCGAAGCTATAACAAATTTGATCATATGAAATCTTTACGTATTATTTTTCCATATTAATTTTAACCGTGCACTTTTCTAATTAATTTAAACACTTCCTTATAACATGATATCAAGTCTAATAATACTAAATTTTTATCCTGTTTATGAACGTTTCTAGGATTATATTCATGTCCTTTCGTAACAAATTTTAATTTCATATATTTTTAAATGTATTAAATATTTTACTGATTTATTTAAATCTTTCTTTATCATAGTTGTTTAAACTGAACAATAATAATGTCCTGTCATCCTACATGAAGTCTTGTAGCCACTACATGTAACTCATCCATATTCATACTTGCTTTACAGCACAACCTCGCGGCAAGACTTGCAAAGAATTTGAGATCAGCACTCCTACCACTCAACTCTCCATCCTTTTGACAGGCGTTACAGGCGAGTTATTCCACTTTCTGAAACCCAAATATGCGCGGAGCGACAAATTGAAGTTATAATTTTTAGGCTCTCAGAAAACTGGCGAAGCAAAATTAAAGTATCAAGTTCATAAGTGACAGAAAGTCGATAATTGCTCCGGAGACAATCTGAAAAGCGAAAATTGATTTTTGAATTACACCTCATTCTACTTGGGCCCTTCTCTTTGGCCTGGAGGGAATTCGCTTTCCAACTTTTCCACTCGCAATTCCCTTCATTATTTACTTGGAGTTATTCAAAATTTGATCTGAAATAAAGACCGCCGTCGAAGACTGTTGTTGCAATCGGGCGAAAAATATGCTAGATTTTTGTATGTGTTATTGATTTTCAGTCTGGGTGTGGGGAACTTATCGTTTATACACTTGTTCAACAGCTTGAAAGCAAATTTTTCATTGATTTCTTTCATATAAAGTGGGAATATGTTTTGAAATGCTACTAAAGTAAATAAGTTTTCTCAAATACCGTAACAGCCGTATGGGAATATACATTTTACACATATTAAAATATTATGTTCAGAAACCCCAACTGAAATTTAAATTTAATACATTCAACATGTATAGTAATAGCTAGTTATTTTGTTTGTTTAGTATATTAAATTTTTAATACAAATTTAAAGAATTCAAATATACACTCTGTCGCAAAAAATATATGCACCCAGAAGAAATTGAGCTACATTCACGAAATTTGGTATGCATGTAGTGTATATGAAAATAAACAAATGATTAAAAATTCAGAACAAAATATCATTTTAATAAGCGGTTACAGCTTGCAAAAGGTTAAAAATCAGTAAGTAGTAAAGCCACCTCTGGCAGCTATACAAGCCGAAATTTGGCGTGGCATCGATTCAATTAGATCACTTATGACCCCCTGTGGAAGATCCTGCCATAGTCTTTGCATCTGCGCAGTTAATTCTCCTGTATCTCGGGACGGCTGCAGTTGCCTTCCCAGCGCGTTCCAGACATGCTCTATTGGCGAAAGATCTGGTGACCTGGCAGGCCATGGTAGGACGTCATATCCTTGAAGACATTGTTGGGAGAGTCGCGCAGTATGTGGACGAGCATTATCCTGTTGATAAATGGCACCTGGGCGACTTGATAGCATGGGTAGCACAATCGGCGTTAAAATATCGTCCACGTATCTGCGAGCTGTCAAAGTGCCTTGAAGGACCACTAAAGATGATCGTGTGTCCCAAGAAATTGCTCCCCACACTGTCACACCTTGTGAAATTGCTGTATGCCGCTCGACAATAAATGCCGGATCGGACCGCTGGCCGGTGCGCCTCCAGACACGTGTGCGGTGGTCATCAGCACTGAGACTGAATCGGGATTCATCACTGAAGATGACACGTCTCCAGTCTGTCACACTCCAAGTTGCCCGAGGTCGGCAAAAATCCAGTCGACACTGCCTATGATGTGGGGTCAGTGGTAAGCGTCTTAGCGGACGTCGGCTCCTCAAGCCAACTTCGGTCAGTCGTCTCCTTATGGTTTCTCTTGATGGCACTGGATGTCCGGAAGGAGGTAAGTGGCGTTGAATCGATGCTAGCGACGTTGTTGGTGCCGAAGTGGCCACTCTTCTGATTGCACGATCCTCGCGTTCATTTGTGTTCCTGGGACGTCCTGACCCTCCGCGACGGTACACTCTACCTTCTGTGATCCACTGTTGCCAACACCGAGCAACTACCATATCGCTCCGACCGAGGTGGCGGCCGATACGTCTATTCGACCAACCTGCTTCTCTGAGGCCTATTATACGGCCCCTATCAAAGTCCGTCAGCTGCTCGTATTGCCGCCGGTTACGTCTTAGAGGCATCCTAAGTCTCAATATCGTCTATCAAAGTCATCAGATTCGTTTGGATAGCCGTACGGCGCTCGTACTCATGCTTTTAAACTCTCCCAGTTGCGCAACTAATATGCGCATAGCACACTTAGCCTTGTCTCACTGGCTTCGAAATTTTAATCATTTGCATATCTCTTACCAGACTACATTCTTGCCGAGTTTCGTGATTGTAGCTTGATTTCTTCTGGGTGCATATATTTTTTTGCGACAGAGTGTATATAGAAGTTACATATAAACGCTCTCACAAACCAATAAATTCTATTCGAGACTTATACTTATTTCCATATGTTCAGAGTAAACGGGGACTCCCGCGGATTTCCTGTGTTCAAATACTTACTGCATATGAAACCATAAAATTTACTATTTCAGCTTTTAATAACTACTGACGGTAATATTTAAGATATGTTTCCGTATAGTATATAGCTTCCCACTTTCTTCAGAATCGAATAATTTAAAAGAAAAAGATAAATTCTACAATTTTTTTTCAATTTAATATATATTTTCGAGCAGTTTATAACATTTATATAAATGTAGTAGTTTACAACATTACTCGATACAGTAAAATTGAGTTGTTCTCCTTTAAATATAAATAAAATATTATAGGTTATTTATCGTCATAACGAAAATAAAAAAGCTGACTCGATTTGATTTTACACATTTTTCTTAAACAATACATATACTATATTTCAGTGAATACATTTTAGAGAATATTACAATGCATATTTATTATCATTAATACCCAAATAAATTAAGTGATAATGATTAATATTTTTTGTTAAATTAATCCTCATTCCATGAATACCATATGTCACTTGCTATTTTAAAGGTATTCTTTCATAATGACTTCAATAATATTTCAAAACAATATAAGAAACCCCTCATTATTCAATATAAAATTTACAATGCACGTCAATTCTAATTTTTCTTAAGGTATCCGACTACGTTCGGGACCGTGATTTTAAAAAAAGCGCATAAATGGATCATTTTCATGATATTTAGTGACACTTAGATTAGAATATATGCATAAAATTGCTTTAAGGACATTTTGACAAAAAATTTATTTAAATACAATATTTTGGCAAAGAATTAACTTAGAATAATCTTTTTCCAAATGTTCTCCTTTTGTGAAAAATGCTTCTATTAGAATAATATTTTGCCTGTAAATAGCTCAGACTTCTGTTCAGAGGCTCAACTAGAATTTTTGAAATACAAGTGGGTTTATTCATATTTTACAACAGAGGAGGGGGCAATTTTAAGAAAAAACGTGAATTTCAATTGGGGGTTACTCTGAAAATGTTAATTTTATCAAAAATTGTAGTTGAGTCTCTGTATAGAGGTCTGAGCTATGTACAGGCAAAATATTATTATAATAGAACCATTTTTCACAAAAGGAGAACATTTGGAAAAAAAAGACTTCTAAGTTAATTTTTTGCCAAAATATTATATTTAAATAATTTTTTTGTCAAATTGTCCTTAAAACAAATTTATGCATGTATTATAATCTGAGTGACACTAAATATCACGAAAAATGTCCATTTATGCGCTTTTTTAAAATCACGGTTCCGAACGTAGTCGATCTTAAAGACAGCGTCGTGATTGTTATAAAATAACATTTTATGTATGATAATGGAGAAAAATTAAGTCTACAGTACTGTTTTGAAATTTTCAAATATTTTGCAATGTACTTTTTAACAATGTGCTATCCAGGAGGTCTATTCTCTCTATGACTAGGGTTTTCTTTCGTCCAGCTGAAATTGGCACTTTAAGCTGGGACAACGTTTCTTAGGATTAGGATCTTCTAGTATTGGATTAATAAAAATAAATTGTTACTATATCTTGTTTGTTATCATTTTAAGTTGATTTAATAGCTTCTCCACCAATACTGCGTCAGATTCCCTTAAATTAAGTTTTAATAAGGAGCGAGATTTTCCCCTTAGTCAATATGAGGGGAAGGAGGGGCCGCAATAAATTCTACTGCTACTTCATGGTACTTAATATTTTAAATACTTCCAAATTTTTTGTAATAATACTCTGATTATTTTAAAGTTATTAATAAATGAGAAATTTAATAGTTTTACGAGAAATGTATTTACTATACAAATAAAAATTTCTATTTATTATTTTATTTTTTTTATATAAGAAATAATATATTTAAAAAATATTTTATTCTGTTAACTAATCTTTGTCTAATTATTTATTTACTTTATGTTCTATCAAATTTGATGCTTGTTTTTGTTTTATTAATTGTAACAATGTTTTTACATTTATCCTCTATTTCTTCTGATTTAATGACATTTCCCTAATTAAAAATATTTAAAAAATTAGAATACATTTAAAAATAATAAACAGTATTAAAAGAAAACATATTATTGTAGTGTCCCATAAATATATTCTAATATATAATTTTTCTGAATATTAAGTACTGTTACCCAAGAAACATTTTCATAAATCTTGTACATTCCACCAGCAAAGTATAATTTCTTTTGAAAATAAATATAACTTACAATTTTTTATGATAGTACTTCTCTCTTCAGAAACTAGCTTTATGAAATATTCTCAACATGAAGCAGTGAAATCTATTCTATTGGTTCATTTTTTAAATTCAGTGTTTCTTTTAGATTTCATTATCTCTAAAAATGTAGCACATTACAAAGCCATTTATTTTTTACCCTAAGCACAAGACTTGAATCGTCTATTTTATGTATTAGTTGTTTAAAATTACATTACATTACATTTATTCAAATTTAAGATCCTAAATGCGATGATTCTAGATAAAAACACGAGACACTAAACTCAGTAAACACCAAAATGACTAATAAAAGCGCATTTTTATAAGTCGAAATCCACTTAAGAATGGAAAAGCAACTTCTTTTGAATATGACCATCAGACCGGCGCTTAAGCGACAGTTAATTTCCTTCATATTACCATTCGCGGGTGGCATCAGATAGAACCTACTAGGGCTGTTTTAAAAATTCTTGAAAATCCACGATAGGCTTTGAAGGCCATAAAGGAAAGAAAAAACACATATCGAGAGGTTATAAAAACCGTAAGCATAATTTAAGGAGCAGAGATGGACTTTCTTTACAGAACGACCATGCTCTGTAGACTAGCGTTTCTTGGGGGATCAGCATAAATATGTAAAACGAAAATAAAAAAAAAGTTTAGCCCTACCCCCTCGAAGGCTTCTTCGAGGAGACATGAAACTCGAAAGAGGCCGTAAAATTTGAGTTTAAGAGTAGTTGAGTTTTATACCAAAGATGGCTGCCGCGACTTTAGAATCTTGATTATACAGGAAGTCATAGAATGCAAATGATGCAGAACTTCGTATCGATCGCTATGAAACGAATTTAGGTTTTTATTTTATTTTTCTCTTCTCTTTCCTTCTACTTCAGGAAATCCCTTTTGTATGAAGAATGAGGAACTTTATAGGCAAAAGATGGTAGGGATATGTATGAAGAAGAACGCAAGATTGTTCATCTGTTCTGGATAATTTAAGTCTGCAACTGGCATTCCTTTCACGAAGAATTTTCTTTAAAAACAATAAATGCCCCTTAAATGGGAATTTAAGTATATAGAAAGTAAGTTATGTGATATATAAAGTACAAGTACGGAAAAGGAAACTGAAACATTGTATTAAATGCATAACCAATTATAATTGTTTGTAAGCAAGTGTTGTTTCTAAATATTGTAATGTCCTGGAGTGTCAGTTAATGAAGCTTGAATGATGTTTTAATGGTTTATTGGGTCACGATCACACACAACATAAAATTATATTACACTTTCTACACATTTTAAGTACAGAATAAATCATCCGAGTTTGTTTACAATTTTAGAGGAAAAAAGCAAGTTTTTTATTGGCCAGGGTGACATACAACACATCTGCCACATACAAAAACCTTCACGCAAAGCTCGCTGGTGAAGGTCACAGATCTCTCTTCGAGAAACAATCACCGAATTAGCTTCTCACAAAGCTCGCTGGTGGAGCTTACTATCTTCTCTCGTTGCGAAACAATCACGGAAACCAAACATCCACTCTAAAATCGCTGGTGGAGCTAAATGACCTCTCTCGTCGAGAGGTAATCACCCAATACCCTGGCGGGGCACTCGCGCAGGCGCAGTACCTCGGATCAGTCAACGTTGCCACCTAGAATATCAGGATGGGTCTAGAGTTCGTTACAATATCCACTTATATGGTTCAGTGTAGCGATAAACGTGTAGAAAGCAAAGTCGGCAATCCACGGCGCGCGTGCCAGATATAGCACGCGGTACAATTCTGAGTGGCACTCTACACTACTCTTCAAATTTGTCAATTAATTTTTGAATGGATGGAAGTTGATAATTTTGAAATGAAGCTATTAAACTAACGACTTCAGAATTATAGAAAGCAAAATTTACGGAATCATAAAAATAACTGTAAAAAATAACTCTAACGGTAGAACGACAGCTATTTTAAATTATTGGTTATCATTACTGGATATATTTAATTGTTTGATGATAAATCTATACGTCTCCTCTATCTGTGATCACCTCTTTTCTCGTAGATACATACTTTGAGTTTGCAAAGAAGTTGTTTAACGACTGAACATTCAGAAACGCGTCAAATTGAATATCAAGAATTTTAACCCCTGATATTGTTGTACGGAGGAGAATGATGAGAGGAAAAGATTCACACATTAAAATATTTTATTTAAAGAATACTCATATTTAATGTTGTTTATTTATTAGTATGATTAAAAAAATGCGTAACGAATCTACAATTTAGATTTTTTATGTTGAAGGAATAGTGATATATATATATATATATATATATATATATATATATATATATATATATATATATATATATATATATATATATATATACTAGAGGACCCGACAAACGTTGTCCTGTACGCACATCTTAAACTCAAAATAAAAAGATTTTTGAATATTCGATACTGCGATCGTAACGCAGTCTGCCGGATCCAATGTAAAACATTCCAAGATCAACAATTTATAAATAAAAAATTAATTAAATAAACATTTCTAAATCGAATTATAAATCTAAACCATTCTCGAGTCCACTGGAACTGACAAAAACTTTCATCAAAATCGCTCCAGGAGGATCGGCCGTTTAGGAGGAGTTCAGTTACATACACACGCACAGAAGAATTACATATATAAAGATCATTTGAAAATATATTAATTAAAAACGCTAAAAAGTGTGAATCGCGCATTTGCATTTTCGTAACAATAAAGACCGGGTTTGGCCAGTTTGGCTGAAAATCAATTTTCGACGCCAACTTACGTCTTTTTCAATTCCTACTACTAGCTCACGACCACAAAAACATATTTTATTCTTTTGTTTGTTTATTTATTTATCTTGGTGGAATTTTCAATCGTTAATAAAATACATTTTAAAGCGCTCAATTGAGCTGAAATGAAATGTACTTGATTATTTCGGATGACAATACAATAATTTAATTATAATTAATAAAAATTAATTTTGATTAATACTAATTATTTTAAAAATTACAAATACAGCCACGTTGGCGACTTAGCGATCCTTTTGGCGACTTATATCAAAATTTGAAAAAGTTTTTT
This sequence comes from Trichonephila clavipes, assembly GCA_019973935.1. NCBI lineage: Eukaryota > Metazoa > Arthropoda > Arachnida > Araneae > Nephilidae > Trichonephila > Trichonephila clavipes. Next base: position 1,355,081 of record BMAU01018507.1, read on the forward strand.
TCTCACGTATTAAATAAAGCATTCAGTTGAAAGGAAATTTTATATACACGATTGTTTTGGATGACAATACGATACTTTAATGATAATAAATAAAAAGTAATTACCACTTAATGTTGTGATTCTGCCATATGTATATACATATTTATATTAATTGCAACTATTTAATAAAAAGTAGCTAAAATAAATTTTTTTTGGTTGATCTAAGTATAGGAATTGATTTTAAATTTTTTTTTATATTACTTGTTTATAACAATAGCGTTGTTACAACAATGCAGGTGAATGCTGAGTTGCATTTTTTGAATGTTTTTAATTAATATCTTTTTAACTAATTGCGATATCGGACCGAATTGTGAATCTAAACCATTCTCGAATTTACTTGAACCCACACAAAAAATTTCATCGAAATCGGTCCAGCCGTTTAGGAGGAGTTTAGTGACAAATACACGCACTGAAGATTTTATATATATATTGTAGTTTTTATGTTAATAAATATCTTTATATTATGCATACATATATATAGTAAAACTTTAAATCTGTCTCCTTGACTGTGTTGTTCTCCAACTGCACGCAGAGCCGTTGGAATCGAATTGTCTCAAATAATTTCTATTGCGTAGCACTCTGAATCATACTCCTAAATGGGTTTGTCAAGGTTGGCGATTCCCAGTAAAGAGTTTAAAGACTACTTCGTAAAACTTATTTTTACAAATATATTTTTAAAAATATTCATGTTATAAATCTTCTTCGTACTTAAATAAGCAAAACATGGATTTAAGCGAATACTTATGATAAATTTGTAAATGCCAAAGTTTTATACTAAAGAAGATATCTATAGGCAAGAAACTGTCACAAAGTTATGATTTTTTTTATTATATTTTAAGAAAAGTTATATGTGTGTGGGAGAGAGAGAGAAAGAGACAGAATTAAAGAGCTACATGAAACATGAGTTTATAAGTAAAAGATAGAGATAATTATATCTTATAATTAGAATACGGTATTATAATAAAAATCGGCATGTTATTTAGGAAACTTGCGAACAAATGACCTGTCGCAATGTTTAAAAAAGTATTGAAATTCTTAGTATATTGCAGATTAAAAAATTGTCGTATTATATATATACGCGTGCGTTGAATGGAAATTCTGCTAATTAGGTACATTCGCCGCATAACGCGCACTCCGTATTTTACGAAAGAAATTGAAATGCGCTTGTGCAATGGTATTATGATTTGAAACCATTAACCCCAAATAGTATACTTCTGAACTACAACCTATTAAGGGGGCTGTGGTAGCCCAGTGGTCAAGGTATTGGATCATGGCAGGCAGGCCATGAGTTCGAGCGCAGTAGCACCAAAGACCCACCGTGTAGGGCAGCGATGCATGTTAAACTTGTCGAGAGCTGAAAAGTCCTCCCATTGGTGTGGTATGGTAGTTAGGAGAGGGGGCACCAGCTCAGGTGTCATCCACGTCACTTGACCATGGTTCAAAATTACGTGGTTCATCGCCAAAATCCCTCGCGTAGCTGAACAGTGCGACGTTAATATTCACTCACTCACTCACAACCTTTTATGTTAATCAGGCATGTCATTCCATTTAAATATAAACGGTATTATGTATAAACAGTACCGATCTTTGTATGAGTGTACTTCAACGGTTCTAAAGCTTTCGATTGCTTCCTCAGTGTATCCATGAGCCTGACGTCACGGACCCCCAATATTTTGAACAGCACCCTGACTCTCAACACATACGGCTGAGTGTTTTAAAGGCTCCTCAATAATCCTAAGACTGCGTCAGCTATTTATACAGACTTTTTAATACTTCTTCTTTTTTGCATTAATAATACATTACACATCTAATTATAAAAACATTACAAAATATCTACATCAAATAAATAAATAATGTATTTATATTAATTAAATTTTTTTCAATAAGAAGGATGGTGATATACATTTGTTTTATACGTGTTGTACAAGTTTCTACTTGAAATTTGCAGACTCAATTCCAGTTTTACGCTTTCCGGACGATTTCTGTGCTTATTTTTAAGATAAAGAAGTGCTGAAAAATATTCTTTCATATATATAATTGGTTAGAAAGGCACCAGAGCTTTCATGCACAACTCGGAAAAATGTTCCTGTAAGTCATCCTAAAATTTTAGAAGGAAAGACGGAATGCATTGTTGTAATGCAATTAAAAAAAACTGAATTAATATTCCTCATCGAAGCACATGTTCTTGTAGTTATTTTTGTTAGGGACAATTTCGAGATCTAGTTCAGGACGGCACATCTTTCAATTTTTCCACAAGGCCTTTCAGAGCTTGTAAAAGAGGAAATATTATAGTTGAAAGAGCTCCGCGTATCCCCTAGAAAAATGCTCTGGACCCTCAGGGGCCCGTAGACTTCAGTTTATGAGTCTCTGGGGTCTAACTTTTTAAAGTTCATCCCTTTTTCAATTCCTACTATTAGGTCACCTCTCTCTATATTTATTTATTTATCTTGGTGGAATTTTCAGTCGTTAATAAAATACCTTTTAAAGCGCTCAATTGAGCTGAAATTTTATATACATGATTATTTTAGATGACAATACAATAATTTAATAATTAAAAATTACTTGATTAAAACTAATAATTTAAAGAATTACAAATACAGGCACCTTGGCATCATTTTTGGCGACTTGTGTCAAAACATGAAAAGGCTTTTTTCTCACGTTTTAAAGCATTCAGTTGAACTGAAATTTTATATACCCGATTATTTTGGAGGACAATACGATACTTTAATGAATAATAAAAATTAATTACCATTTACTATTGTGATTATGTCATATGTATATACATATTGATATTAATTGTAACTATTTAATAAGAAGTAGCTAAAATAAAATTTTCTTTGTTAATCTAAGCAGGAATTGACTTAATTTTTTTTTATATTACTTGTTTTATTCTTGAAAGTATTGTTTTTATACCAGGCATATAACGTGCACCCGTAAATTTCGATCTTATTTTTTTTGTGCTAAATATTAGCGGTATACATAGAATTTTACTGTGCATGATATTTAAAAATTTATTGAAAATTATTTCGCAACAAAAAATGCTTTGTATAGAATGTGTATCATAAACCTGTTGGATATTATTTCAACTTTCTATTATGGAGTACCTCAATGAAGAATGAATTATAGCCGTTAAAACTTTTAATAATTCGAAACGTAGTAGAAAAATAAATTATTCTATTTATTTCAAGTTTTATTTATCTGCGCGATTTCTTATTTTTCTCATGAGGATTTCAGTAAATAATTTACAAATAATAGCTACATAAAACGAAACGATTCAATAATTCATTGACGAAAGGGATAAAAAAAATCTCGAACATTCTACAGTTCGTTTTCAACAAACTGGAAAAATAAAATGAAGGAACAATGACAAAAAGGAAGACCATAAATCAATTTAGGTTCTAAGTGCTCTCTAATCAATACAATCCAAGTCTTGTTTCTGGAATTCGTCGTACTAACTTAAATACTTTAACTCGCTTGTCAACGAAGCCCAGTAATAAATGCTCTTTTGAAGATGCTCAGAGGGGAAACTAATTCTTTAAAAGGACACAATATCCTGTCTGAAAGGAAAGTGAAATTAAAAGAAAAATGGGAAAAAGACTTCAAGAAAAACCAGCTGAACGGAGGTCCAAAGGCGAGAAAAACAAGATGGAAGAAAAAAGAATGTGTATTCTTAAATGCAACATTCGAAATTCGATTCGCCATTTTTATTAATGATGCGACGGCGAGAGGATGAACAACATGCGTAGGTGGTCTGTAAATCAAATCTACAATTAAACTTCAGATTGTGGCATGATGATTGCAGCAATACTCGACATTTACCCTTCATTGTGTGTTTCGGTTTGGTCAGACAAAGGGACCATATCTAAATTACGATTTCGCTCCGGATGATTTTTGAATACTTTTTTTTTTTTACATTTTCACAAAAGTTTCAATATTTACCGTTGAAGAAATTAATTTCTGCTCAAAATGGACATAGATATGAGTCAATTTACAAATTTACCCACCGAAATAAGCTAAAGAATGCGTAAACTATCATTTGAAATGGATGATATTGCGTAGTCAATACGCATATGTCACACAAAATTACTGAAATAATCCAACCGCGCGTATCCATGAAACAAAAATTAAATATTTCTCAATAAATAAATACATAAAACATAAAATTATACAAATCCAAAATAAAATAAAATAACATCTATAATATTTGTTGTCAACATCTTAATTTTCTTTTTCTTTTTTGGTAATTTGAATGGTTTAAAACATTTTTAATGCTCAAAATATCTCTCAGTTCTTATTATTTCTGAAAGTTTTTTCGGAGAGACAAGAACGCATAAATTGTGTTACGAAGCATTTCAATTTGAATTTCTTACATGTGTCCTGTTCAATACGTTTAGGCCAGTGGTTCTCAAACTTTCACTACTGGCACCCCCTTTTCAATCACAACTTTTATCGCGCCCCCCTTATACATTAATAATGTATTGAATGCAATAATAATGCACTTTGACGCTAAAGCTACAATACGATCATAATTATAAACCGTACAAATTAACAAGATAAGTATTACATTTTGTATATCTTACTTTTAAGTAATATTTTTTTTTGCTTCTTAGTTCGATTCACTATAAAAGCGTGTTTTTTAGTTTGTTTTAAAACTATAATTTATTTTATAGTTATTTTTACTATACACTATAAAAATCACAAAATTCCAGTGAACGATTTAATTAAGAGAAAATATACTTACCTACTTTCAAGGACTTTTCAATTTTTCTTAGAAAATTTGAGAAAAAATCCAATAAAACTAAAGAAAATGTTCCAAATAAATAATGCCCTTAATAAAGGACATAAATCCCAGACACTTTCGCAAACGACACAGGAACGTTATTTTCCAGCTAAACTCAAATCAACTGAAACGTTTCATGTCTCACGCTTTTCTGATATTTACCTTCGCTATATATATCTTTTAATATGCATTATTTCAGTAGGTTCTTCAATTGCTTGATCAGTTTCAACTTCCTTTAATAGAGATCACAGATGCCCATTTTTTTAATATTCTGCTTATTTACATTTATAAACCATAATAAGTCGTACAACACAGCAATCAAAATTACAAAATTGTTCATGGCGAAAATGTAGCATGTTCTAAAACATAATTGCGTAAAACGTTTTTTATTATGCATTATATGTTTCAGAATACTCATGCTTATCCATATATCATAAAACTCTTTCACATGGAAAAAGATGAAACAGAAATATATTATATATATTTACAACTTCCCTAAAAAAGACGGAGATAACCATACCAGTAAGTTCGAAGGTCAGCTAAAAAGTAATATTTTAGGTTAAAAGAAACGTAATAAAAAAATCTCTCATCGTTTGATATCGTTAAAAGAAACGTAAAAAAATCTCTCATCGTTCTCTTATTGACCGCAAAGCAAACAAAATATTTGTTTAATTTGGTTATAGGATCAAAGATGGCTAATGAGCGTTTAAAGTGGAATCTTTTATTTTTGATGATCACCAGATGATAAAAATAAATTACATCAGTGTAAACGTGTATTTTTTATTATGTCAGAAGGCATCTTGTTTTACTTCATTCCAAAAAATTATTTTTAAACATTTTATTTTCAATATGCTCGCGCCCCCCTCACTGGGTTACCGCGCCCCCCAGGGGGGCGCGCCCCACAGTTTGAGAAACACTGGTTTAGGCTGTTGAATGCTTATTTTTTTGCAGTACTTATTTTTTTAACTATATAGGAAGAGTGCCTAATATATTTAGACTTTATTTTAATTATTTTTAGGATTTTTCTTTGATTGACTAAGAGATTGATACGATTTATACAAAGCAATATATCGAGGGATATTTAATTTAAAATACAAAAATAATAAACAGAAATACACGTTTTATCGAACTGAAATACACTGCTCAAAATAATTAAAGGATATTGTGGTTTTAGGTGGATCTTGTGGCTGGGAGACTTTTTAGCTGATTGATACATGGTCGACAGACGTAGTAGGTTATATGAGAATAAATTACAAATGTTTGGCAGAAAAAAATGCATTTTATTGCGCATTTGTGTACAAAAGGAAAAAAACACAATTTGTGCATATGAGAAAAAAGAATAAGAAAAGGTGTTTTCTTCCAAGGAAATCGGATGGCCAGCAACGTTGAGCACCTTTGAGGCATGGAGTCAATGAGGCTATTAATCACGAGTTGGGGTATTCTGTCCCACTCTTCCAGGAGAGCTCTTTCCAGTTTTTCGAGAATTTATGGGGGTGGTTGGCGGTCAGCAACTCGTCTTCCTAGAGCGTCCCAAACGTGCTCTATTGGATTCCTGTCTGGAGAACACGCTGGCCATTCCATTCGTACGATTCCTTCCTCGAAAAGGAAATCCTCCACCAGGTTAACACGATGTGGCCTGCAGTTATCTTCCATTAAAATGAAGTCATCTCCGATTGCTGCAGCGTAAAGGACTACAATAGGTCTGAGGATCTCATCCCTATATCGGCGAGCAGTCAGAGGTCCATCTCGAATGATGTAGGGTCTGTGCGCCCGTCAATGGAGATGCCACCATACACCAACACTCCCCCACCGTCAAATCTGACACTTTCGTGCACGAACGCAGGATTATTCCTACTGCCACGGTCCCTCCAGATGAAAATATGCCTATTATCCGGATGAACAGGAAAACGGGACTTGTCAGAAAAAAGAACATTGCTCCATTCATTTCTCCTCCAGTTCACATGCTCTGTTGCCCACTCCCTGGTGTCGCGACGATGCCTTGATGTTAGTCTAACACATACCATCAGTCGGCGAGCATATAGACCTACACCATGGAGCCAGTTTCGGACAGTCTGAGTTGAAACCGTGGTGCCAGTAGCCGAGCGGAAGTTTGTTGGAGAAGAGTAGCGTTCATATTTCGGTGTCTCCGAGCCGTTAACACTAAATAACGATCTTTATTGGGCGTTGTTGCCCGTCTACGACCTTGTCCTGGTCTTTGGCCTGCACTTCCAGTCTCCAAAAACGGTTCCAGATCCTGGAAATCACACTTTGTGACACTCCAATGACTTGCGCTACTTCGGCTTGAGTTTGGCTCCCTTCTATCCTACCAACAACTCTCCAAGCTTCTGAATCGGTTAAATGACTTCGCTGAGATATCGTACTCATCGAAACAAAGCAGTCACTGAATGAATGCCGATCATCCTTGTCTTCATATCAGTTGAAAGTCAAATTTCATTCGCTGCCGCAGAAGCAACGTTTGACGTCGAACTCAAAATTAGCATACTCCACAGTTTGAAAATCAGAAAAATTTGCATTTGTGATTCTCTTCTTCCATTTTCGACAAAAAAAATTCGCATATATCGTTATTTTATATAAAACTTACAATATACTTTAATTGTTTTGAGCAGTGTATATAATTTGAAATATTTATAACAGTAAATATTTTGAATAATACCAATTAATTTTTTTTTCAAATTTTAACCTTGTTATTAAAAAAAAGAAGATATATGTATAAAATTCAAGAAAGAATCCGACAATAGTAGCCTGGATTGGAATTAAAAAAGCGGCTCCAAATTTGAATTTTAGATTTTTTTTTTTGTAAAAGAGATTTATTTAATTTAATTTGTTGTTGAATCACGAACGATTCTACAGTTATTATACAGAACCTGTTTTTCTGGTTTGTTATGGAGAGTTATATTTACGATGCACTCACTCTAAAGCTGTGCGAGAAACACTGATGACAGACTTCGCAATTATAAACATGGTCAAGCGACGTGGAACACACCTGTGAACTGGCTCCTTTCTCTATTTACTTCCACACCCCACTAACGGAAGTACGTTTGAGCCAAAACATATTTCTCTTGCCCACTTCTTACATACTTCCACATATTTCTCTTTTTAGTCCACTCTGCACAGCGGGTCTTTAGGGGTACGAGGCTCGAACTTATGACACGCCAGCCACGAGCCCGTTACATTGACCACTAGGCTACCGTGGCTGCTTCTGGCTATTATAAGCGACAAAAAATGTGCGTAATTTTTTCGATCTCATAGATTAATTGATATCGACCTTAACGCTAAGGTGCTGAAAAAGAGGTATAATTGTATCAAAAATATTTTGGGTGTGAGTGTGTTAGACAGAAAAATACTTTTTACATTCATCTTTTTTAATGAATGTTGTAATATTTTAAAATTCACGAGAGAAATATACCCAATTTTGATGCATTTTACCCTCCTTATTCTTTACAATTTCGAAAGATGACGTATTCTGATTTTGAACAATTAAATCTTAAGTTTGAAGAACTAGTTTTAGTCATTAATTATTGATCTAGAGATTTGTTCAAGAAATTGTGTTATTGTTTCTCAGACAGACACGATTTTTTGGCGCACATATATCAATTTCTTTATTTATTTTCAATTACAAAAGTTTATGAATTGGAAATTAACACCATGAAATTCATTTAATACATTTAGATAATTATTTATTCTTCTCTAACAATAAACTAAATTTTAAAAAGTCGCGTAACAATAATTTAGCGTACACAATAAACAATAGCTTAAAGCATATACTTTCATTTTTTTAAAAGAATTGTCGTGGGAAAATATATTGATAGCAAAGTTCAACGGTCTGGGTTTCACAATATTCGTGAATCTTTTTAATGGATATTTCGATAGTGTTGCAAGACAGTTTTGAAAACAGATTTTACTATGAGTCTTAAAACGAGAAAATTTTCCTATTATATTTTTTTCCAGTTTGAACAATTTTCTATGTATTTCGTATTAAGTTATTGCAAAATAAAAGAAAATAAAGATTTTAATAATGAAGAAATGTGTATTGTTCATGCTTTCTAAAAGCGTTTAAATATTTATTTTAAAATATCTGAACTTTTAATGGAGTTATTTAATATTTCCCTATAATTGTTTTTAGGTTGTGATAATTAAAAATAAATATATCTTGAAAAATTTTATTGTTCATATATTGAAACTTTTTTTATTATTACATTAAACAAAAATAATTTCATAATAGTGGATTAAAAGTTCAGCAAACAATATAATTCCATGAACAAAATGAACTTTCTGACCTGATTATAGTGGAATAGTGGATTGGTAGGGCAAAAGATTACAGAAACATAAACAATTTTTATCTGAGATCGTCATGCAGCTGATACTGACACAAATTGAACATGCCGAGTTTTCGTCGATGCGTTCGTTATAAAGGAAAAGAGCTAGCTACCCATTCGGTACAGTGGTTAGTGACGCTGACTGATGTGTCGTAGGGCCTGGATTTAAATCCCGTAAAAGGCATGGGTTTTTATAAATGCATAGTGCCTTTACGGTATTGAGATACTCTGAGTTCAAATGTTATCGGGTCGACCAAGGGACATTAAATAATTTCCAATTGATTTACTGTGGTGTACTTCTCCATGGTAATCACTTTGTATTCCATGTTAAATCACTTTATATTAATTTTTTGGTGTAACTGTATTTAATGCTGAAGGTATGCTTAAATTGAATTAACTTAAAATTACTAAAAAAACAATCTAAAATATAAACAATCAAAGTTCTCCCTCAGATGGTTGCAGAAAAATTACCATACGGTGACCAGTCAGCGGTGATAAAAAGGTTGGGGTACATTGCTCCATATATCTCTCGAGTTGCAAGTCCTCTCGTGAGATTTGAGGCCGCAGTAGCCAAGTGGTCAAGGTAACGGACTCGTGGCTGGAGTATTATGAGTTAGAGCCCGGTACCACTGAAGATCCGTCGTGTAAGGGAGCGATGCACGTTAAATCTGTCGACAGCTCCAATGTCCTCCCGTCAGTGTGGTGTGGTAATTAGGAGAGGGAAGTACCAGCTCAGGTGTCGTCTTCGTCACTTTAACATGGTTCGAAATTACGAGGTCCATCACCAAAACCCCTCGAGTAGCTGAATAGGGCGACGTTAATATTCACTCACTTACCCTCGCGTGAGGTTTATGGAAGAGAAGTGGGAGGCCACTGACCACACTTTCAGAGTGTTCTCCCTTAAAATTGGGTTGGGACTGAGCCGAATCGTACTGCTAGATGAACGGTGCTCAAAGATACGGCTAACGGTAGGCGTTCATCTAGTCCTTTGCCACGTTGAATTTCTTTGGCTTTGATCTGACACCATCGGGTGGAAATAGCAACGACAACAAAGGTAAAGAATGGGTAGAAATTCAGCTGTCGATCCTTGACCAAGAGATACCAAAATTACAAGATATATTATGTATGTCAATCATCTTTGAATTATTAACAAAAATAAATAACAACAACAAATTATTCGCTTGAAAGTGAAACTAAGTAGTCTAAGCAGATGAGTGCTCAAGGTAATAAGATCCTGATTGGATTTCTTTCAGTTGAGCCGCGCGTTTGAGATCCGAATTAACTGAAGATTTTTGCATAGCGAGGCTAGTGAGTGTTATATTTCATGGGGATTTAAATTTTTACGTTGGCGAGGTATAAATATCGAGAAAGGGATGTGTTAGTTTAAGTGTATATTTTGTTAGAGTTATATTTCGTACTAGAAAGCTGCTCGAAGGTTCTTCAGGATGAACCACGCAATTTTGAACCATGGTTCAGTGACGAGGACCACAATAGAGCTGGTCCCCCTCTCCTAACTCTCGTATCTCATCAGCGAGAGGACTTTTGAGTGCAAAAGATTTAACGTGCAGCAGTTCTCTCTACACTGCGGGCCTTCAGCGGTACTAGGCTCGAATTCATGATTTGCCAACCACGAGTCCGTGACCTTCACCACTAGGCCACTACAGCCACGTGTCTACTTTGTAATATATGGCAAAAATTATACGAGACGTGTTGGCTATTGACCTGTGTGCAAAGGACTAGAGATTCCTCTATGCGAAGACTGAATAGAGTAATTATTTTCTTCTTAGCTAAGTAGATAAAAAATTGTTTGGCGTTTCTCTATCTGGAATATTCCTTATATTTTATCAAAAGAGACATGCTTAAAAATTCATAATTAAGTTATAACTTAGGGAATATCTAGAATGTCTAAAATTGTTTTCTTCTTTTACCTTTACATACGATATTGAATAGAATGTCATATTCAGATTTTTTTTTTCAGATCTACATGGATTTCTGAAGTGGTATTAAATTGATAGCGAAATACTTGCTCAATTTGAAATGACGAATAAGTATAATTTGTAGGAATGAAAATAAATATCATCTCAATATTAAAATACTATATACTATATAAATAACTGAATTATATATTAATTAGTATTTTTTATTTCAATGTTTATGTAAATATTTCGAAAAAATGATACGCATAACACCTTATTCCTAAGGAAGTTATTATTCCAAATTATGGTGTTAAACTTACATAATTCAGAACGCAAAAAAATATATAAAACAAATCTGAGTTCAAAATACAAAAATACAAAATAAAAATAAAAATAAATCACATGATTGAAAATTTTGAAAAATGTTCGAAAAATTTTCGACAATGTTGTTTATTTTGAAGATATATTACTAAAATTAACATTATTGTAAATTCAAAATGTAACACTTTCGTTGCATTATTTAGGAAAAGCATTATTAGCTTGCCTTTGAGGAAAATATAAAAATATTTGGTTAGCGCCTATTAAAAATGTTTTATAATTTAAAATAATATTTATGACATAAAATAACTAACTGCTTATCAATATATATACTGATAAAAGGAAGTGAAATGATTGTGTCGTACATATTAAGAAAATGATTTAAATATATTTTTATTTGCTTAACTATTTTCCATTGTAAAAACTGAATTCTTAAAATGATCTTTTTCTACAAAAATAATAATAATAATAATAATTTTTCTTCGCAAAATGCACTATTTCGAGAAAAGTTCTTAAAAATTTGCATGTTTTTATTTGATTAATTTTATTAAAAATTTGATATAAGCAAGTTAATTTTTTTCTGAGAAAGATTTTACGAAAATAATTCCAATCTTATATAAATTTTCTTCTCTCTTTTCTTTTTGATTTTCACAAAATTACTTCACAGGTATTTTACTTCACATAATACAAAACACTCATAACATTCTTACCTGTATATAATCTCCAAAGCTAATCAAGGCAATCGCATTAGTTCCAAATCACTTAAATTTCCCACAGATTAAAAAGTTACCATAAAGCCTTCCTCAAAATTAATCCCATAAAATGAAGTAAAGTCCAAAAAACTTCACAAGTGGGTAACCATAGCAACCAGCGCGCTAGTTACATCGTGCTGCCATCGCTCATCAAATTCTCGTTTTAATCCAATGTTAGCGCACCGGAGCACAATGTCATGTGAAAAAGTAAAAACAAACTCGTGGGTATTCACACATTTCAGTGGAGGTGTTAAAGTAAAAATTTCTTAACTGAGTGATATTTAGTTAGTTAGCGCACGTTTTTCTCCGTTCGGAATGGTCCTGGTTCTAAGTAATCCGCTAGGTTTGCTTCTCTAAATGATAATGGTGGTGGAAGTGATGATGATGTCGGATGAAGTGTTGAAAGATGGGGAGGGGTGAAGAATTAGGAGGGTAGGGGAGAAGTGATGGAATGAAGAGAAGGCTAACTCTTTCCTAGTAATAGAATGGGGTCGAGTGCATATTGATAACTGTGGTAAATGATTACTAGTTGTATGTAGTATAAAGTTTCAATAACTTAGATCGATAATTTAAAAAAAAAGTATCTACTAGGAAATGTGTATTTATGTCTATTATTACTACTACTAATGTACATTAATTCGAATTAGTATTTATTATTATGTTTATTTGAGTTATATATTAATATATATTAACTATATTTCATATCTGTAACATGGAGAGAGAGAGTGAGTTCGCAGAAATCATCTCGTATTCTTTCGTGATTTTACAGATAATAGGCTGTGTTATGTCAATCGTAAAAGTAGCGAATTTTGTGACCATTAATGATCAGATAAGATCGATTCTTGGATTCATTTCCTGATTCACTTCCCCCCTAAGAAAATACCCATCAATTAGAATAATGCTGACTGTTGACATTAAATTTCATTGCATTTGAATTTCTCCTGCACTAGTGCTGTCCAGTCCTCGGACATGTCACTTGAGCATGGTTCAAAATTACGTGGTCCGTCGCCAAAAGCCCTCGTGTAGGTGAACAGTGCGACGTTAATATTCACTCACTCACCCAGTCCCCGGGCCGTGGACTGGTGCCGGTCCGAGGATTAAATGGTACTGGACCGTCCAAAGAACGGTAATTTATCTCTATTGTATTTACTGCAGTGCGTTTCTCTCTGGTGTGCGCGATGTTCCATAGGCGGTAGGTTAACCGGGAGTTGAGTGATAGCAACCAAAGCAAAATAACGGAACAAATTGGACATAAGCTCCACACTTCTGGTATCAACATCTCCTGTTACCCTCAGATAGAACCGTCTCGTTTCAAAGAAACTAAGCTTAGGGTTCTCATTGATTTAGTGTCCTAGAGAGTTAAAATCTCAAATTAGAAATTATTTCATTTTTAGGTATAACCTGTTTTTATTTAGAAATCATGTTTAAGGGAACCAGGACATGCTCCAAAGAGTAAAATGCCAAAATTAAGACCCTTTGTTTATGAGACATATATCATTTACAATTTCCAATAGAGCTTAGATTTTTTTTATGTCTATAATAAAGATAATTTAATTATTCTGTAGAACTGCAAAAATAACTTTTTACTCCAAGAATTTTTTTTTACTACTTAATTTAAGTAATACATAATTTTTGAGAACTCGTAATATATACTTATGTTTAGGTACCATTTTTTAAAAAAGTATCTTTTTTTTTATGCAAAATATTTTTTACACATATATAAAACAATACATAAAATACAGTAAAACCATTTTTTTAGTAAAATTTCAGTATAGTTTCTTTAAAAAAATTATGAAACTTTGAAATTTGAAATTTTTTTATTTTTCTGCTTTTTTTAGGCATAAAACTATTTTTAAAAAATTAGGCACTATTTTAATAGAAAAAAAATTAGGTTCACTATATGCATAGGCATCTTGTATAGAAGTATAAAAAATCAGGAATCATACAGTGCAATAGTTTTTTTTTAAAAAATGTACTTAAATGCAAAAAAATACGCTTTTGAGAAAAAGTGAAAAAACTGAAAGAAAACAATATTTTCACATATTATACACTTAATTAGTATTTCCTTGCCTATTTTTATATGACTAATAATAATCCTTAACCATTTTCTAGAGTTACAAAAGTAATTTTAAATTTATATGTTTTTTTTTCCTTTGTTTTAGTTAACATGAACATAATTTTCGAGATCTTATAATACATATTTTCATGTATAGGTACCATTTCTTACAAAAATATTCTTTGAATATACAAAAAAATTTACACACATATATAAAGTAACATATTAAACATAATGAATCTGTTTTTTAACTAATTTTTTTATATATATATATATATATATATATATATATATATATATATATATATATATATATATATATATATATATATATATATATATATATAATTGCATAATTTCTTAAAAATAATCATAAAACCTTAAAATTATGAAAATCTTAATTTTCTTTTTTACATATAAAATCAATTTTCAAAAATAAGACACATACTAAAAGATATTTTGTTCACTGTATGCACATGTATCCTGTTTAGATATATAAAAGGTTTCAAACAATATGCTACAATAGTTTTTTAAAGTGTACCTAAATTTAAAAATATTAAACATTCGAGAAAAAATATAATAAAACTTAACAAAAAAATTTATCCTTACATTATAGATTTGATTAATATTTCCCTTCTTGGTATTCATTTTCTTCATCTAAATTCTGTTTATCCATTTTCCTTTTTAAAGACCTTCTTTTATTTCTGGCTTCCAATGACACTTTATTTACTATACGTTCAGCCTCAAAAATTCGTTTGTTATCAATTATAAGTAAGGCACGTTCAGTGTTGTATCCTGGTTTAATGCCCAGAGCTTCAAAGACTTTTATCCTACTTACATATCCATCGTTAAAACAAATTACAGCATCCATAACTCCAAATTTCAAAGTTTCAATGCCAACAAAAACTGTTTTAGGAATTCGCTCCCAAATACATTTGTTAAAAAACTTTCATTGGGATTTTGTGTTCTTCCATGAAGGCACTTTTTCAATAAGTCCTTCTCTGTGAGATCCCGAAACACATTTTTTCACTTTCAATAAAATTGACTCAGGTAAAGAATGCTTGTGAATATAAAATTCCCCCGTAACAATGCTACGGTTATAACCGCACCAGCTATCCTCACCAAGAGGACACAAAGCGTGTTGAGGATTATTCTCAGTACTTAGTTTATGAAAATAAATAGCCCATATGGCTCTTTTCATGTCCTCCATAGATGACACATTTTTACGGATTGCTAGCCCATAATAATGTTGGATTGAATCCACTTCGTTAAGCGTTAGCCGTCCACGTCCCGAAATATTTTTCCCATTTGATAGCTTAATGCCTTTGCTCGTTTTTACAATGTTTCTCAGCCTTGTGCCCATACGCTTTTGCACATGGCCAACACATTCTAATTTTTCAACTTCTGTGTTGCCATATACTTTTGCTTCTTTTATAGTAAGAAATCCTTTTGAGTCCCCATCACCAAGATACTGCTTATAAGATGCTTTTCGTGATGTTTAAGATCGCTCAAATATACTTAATACCCCCGACATTCCATTCCCCCACTGAATCCTTCGTAATTTTTAGCACAATTTTCACATGGTTTTTTTTTTACCCTTACATGAAGAACAATATTTTCTGAGAGTGTCAAAGTCGATAACCTTTCCGTTCTCAACAGAGACGTAGCACATACAACTCCATTTAATGAAGAATAGCCTCTTTTATGCCATGTGCCATCCACAGCCACAGCTACATTTGAATTATTATCATTCGCTATGACTGCTTCGTGAACAGCTGCATTCATGGAGTCTTCACTAATTGTTTTTAAAACATTTAAAAACAAAGAATTATGGCGTTCAAACTTTGCAGGTGGTGGAGGCAAATTCATGAGCCCACAGAATATTCGAGCAGCGACTCCACCTTTTCCAATAGCTCTCATATTCCATATGTCAATCTTAGGTTAACATCATAACATTTATTTGATATTTTTGATGACATTGTGCTCGTCAATTCTCCACAGTTGTGACAAATTATTTCCAAACTCACAGCTAAACCTCTACGACTTTTTAAATCTTCTCTCAGCTCAATTTTCTCTGAAGAACAGTAATATTTACAACATAAGAGATTTTTCATAAGGGAAGATAATAAATCCAGATCAACGATTATATTTACATTTTGAGAATCTTGTTCTTTTAGTAAATCCGGTATTTTAATTTTTCTCCTAGAAGCACTTTCCACGGAATTCGAAAGCAATTTTTCAGTCGATTTCGACTTTTTATGTTGATTGTTAGTATACTTCCTTCTGCCAAATTTTTTTATTCTTGGCATAATTACTCGTTTAAAAAAAGTTAAGATACTTTTAAAATCTTATGAATATTATTAAATATAAGTAAAAAATAAATATTTCTTACGAAAATTAATGTAAAATTAAGTAGTTGTATGCCACAAGAAACTTCGGAATAGACGAACTCGGTTCAAAACATTACCATAAACTGAAATTTAAAGTAAAAAAATTTGTCACACAGCTTGGAACAATAGCTCACGCATAAACGTGACTAAAAAGTAGCGGGGTTAACATTCAAACGAAAAAAACAATCAAAAGTTAATATAGATAAAACACAGGGGAAACTACATATTTAAAGTTCAAAGGGGCGTGGGCATTTATTTACATTTTTATTTTTCACATTTTAGGGCTATTTTATCAACAAACATATAAGTATTATACATTTTTAGATTCAGAAAAATAAGCACTATTTTTAGAACTAAAATTGAAAAATCGATTATTTCAAAGTACATGATATCCCTGTTCCCTTTTAAATACAATTAAATTAAACTTATTAAATCAATACAATCTAAAATATAAGCTATCAACTACCCTCCTTAATGGTCCGTGATAAAATTATCTAATTTTGACCGGTCCACGTCAATTAAAAGGTTGGAAAGTACTGCCCTACTTAGCTTAATTTGGTGAGTATGATGATTAATGCCATTTCAGAGAGATGGTCGCCGTGGCAGCCTAGTGGCTATGGTTACGAATTTGGGGCCAAAATGTCACGAGATCGAGTCCTGGTGCCATTGAAGACCCCTGGTGTAGTGTAGATTGATGCACGTAAAAAGTCGAGCTCTAAGTCCTTCCGTTGACGTAGTGTCGCAATTTGGGGTGCCAGCTCAATTGTCGTCTTCGTTTGACCGAGGTTCAAAATTGCGAGGTCCGTGCAAATAGCCCTCGTGTTGCTTCGTAGTAACAGGAGGCCTTAATAAAACTGTCTAGCTGTTTTGGATGCTATACACGTCATGGAAAAAATTTAATCATTACTAGTGCCTTTAATGCCTTTCATACTCAGTGGAACTATATATATATATATATGCTAGGCCACACTGTTATGACCGAAACTTGGTAATTATCCAAGCAGTATGCAAGGCGTAAAAGTTAGCGCGCTACAAACACCTATGTTCACTGTCTTCCTAGATGTTGAACCGGGAGCAATTATTGATCTAGCAAAATATTCTCTCTCAGATTTATCTCTCTTAAATTATCTCTAAATTCAAAACAATCAACGATCTTGACTTAGATTATTTTTATACATCATACTCAAATTAAATTTTAATTCTGCTTGTACACTGCTGGACAATTGCTAAGAACAGATAACACTATCATCCATAGCAACCACAAAATGAAAGGAAGCAAAATGTGGAAAATTAGAATAAGTGCGGGATATTAGTAAGAAGAAGTATGGGTATGCAAAATTTTTTCCACGTCTGTTCACCACGTGATAGCGTTTATAAGAGCTTTAAAGGTTTTGACGCGTGTGGACAGTTGTTGTTTCAAGTCAAAGTTTTACAGGAAAGATTTAATAGACGAACTTAAAATTTTTGGCATGTCTTTCCGACATCACATAGATGATTTTATGCGTGGCCGAATTATGGGAAAAATCGAAGAAGGGCGAAAATAACAGATGTTGCCAGGGAGTTCGACATCGCTCACAGCGTTGTTTCTCGGCTGTGGAAGTCATTTAAAACTACTGGAATGTGTAGTAGACGGCACGGGGTAGGTCGTGTTAGAAGTACGACGCCTGCAGAAGACAGATATATCGTCCTATCAGCAAAAAGGAACAGGCGCACTACAGCTCAGCAGGTGGCAAATCAGTTTCTTGCTGCCTCAGGAAAGCAGATCTTCCGAAAAACTGTTGCCAGACGTTTGAGGGGAGGAGGACTATATGCACGCAGACCTGTTGTGTGTGTCCCATTGACCAGACAGCACCGTACTGCCCGCTTGCAATGATGTCGTGAACATCACAATTGGACTGAACAGGACTGGGCATGCATACTATTCTCAGATGAGAGTAGGTTCAGTCTGTCATCGGATTGTAGACGCCAACTGATCTGGCGCGAGAGTGGTACTGCTTATCGTCCAGAAAATATCCAGGAAAAGGACCGATATCCAGCATGCAGTATCATGGTGTGGGCCGGCATCATGATCAATGGCCGCACACACCTAAATGTGGTTGCGAATGGGACTATGACGGGCCAACGATACATTGATGAAGTTCTACTTCCTCATGTTCGTCTTTTCCGTGGTGCTGTCGGTGATAAATTTGTTTTTATGGACGACAACGCAATATGTCATCGAACACTCGCTGTTCAGGATTGTCTAGACAGCGAGGGTATTCAACGTCTCGTATGGCCAGCGCGTTCTCCAGATCTAAACCCCATTGAAAATGTGTGGGATGCTTTGGGGAGGCAAGTTGCTGGTCGAAACTATCCTCCGACAAACAAGAACACCCTCATCCGTGCACTCACAGAGGAATGGGATAAATTGCCTCAACAGCTGCTGGATAATGTTGTGCAAAGTATGGTACGACGTGTGGAATGTTGCATCACACTCCACGGTGGACATATCCCGTACTGATACCTTTCTTTAAGGTGCCTGCTGACTTTTAAATGCATTGTTCCATTTCTCCATACGCAGATCAAATGAACATTTTTCTTTCTTTCAGATGTTTCACAGCTTTTGTACTTTCCAGAACAATAAATATTCTTTATTCTAATGTCTGAACAGTGTGGCAACTATATTTTATCCTACTAGGCCTCATGTTTCGCTTAATGTTATGCTACATAGCAATTTGTAATCCATCCTTAGCAATTGTCCAGCAGTGTATAATATGATTGGAGTAAGTCTCGACCAATTAGAGTATATTTGACTTTATTTTATCTCAAAACCCCCTCTCACCGACTGATTTTATTACAAATAAGGATATTGAATCTGTGGTTTTTCAGCTCCCAAAACGTTCTCCGAATCTTTTACAAGAACTTCCAAACCCAAATTTAAAAATTTCACATCTGCTCGCCTACCCCAAAAATTAAAGCCAAAATTACTTAGCGAAATTATGTGCTGAAAACATGGATTTGTTTCCTTTCATTTTGCTCAGTTGCACCATAATTTTTACCTTAGAATAATTCAATTTATATTTCTCTTAAAACAGCTTATATAAATAATTGATTTTGTTAATATGGTACTTTTTAACATTTTACTGCTGAAATATTTATAACAGATTTTTTTTACTGAGTAGTAAAAAACAGAAAATTCTTCTGAGAATATGTAACGTCGTTATACAGATTTGAGATGCATTGTAGTAAAAACTATAGAGATGATCCATTGATCGATTGTTTCTTAATGTCACGTTCAAAAGCTACAATACACCTATCAGGTACATAATTTTAAATTACAGTCAAATTACAAGAACAGCACTTGTATTGATACAATCTATACCCTACTTTTCAAACTTTCACATGAAAGATGAAATATGATGATCCAATCCCAAAGCACAATATAATACATAAAGGTATCCCTAAAAATATTGAGACAACATTTTACTAAAGGGTGTTTTTTTAGAGGTATAGAACTTTAAATTGCAATAAAACAACGATGTATTATTCGATTGACATGAATTTTTTTTATTCGAAAGATAATCTTGTGGCATTACATTTTAAATATGATCAAGCAAGGCGTTTATTCGTCGAATGGGCCCAAAACGAGATTGCCGTTGTTCCCGATTTTCATAAGCGAATTTTGTTTAGCGATGAAGCGCACTTCTGGTTGAATGGCTACGTCAACAAACAAAACTGCCGCATTTGGAGTGAAGCTAATCCACAAGTGTATGTCGAAACACCGTTACATCCAGAAAAACTGACTGTTTGGTGCGCTTTATGGGCTGGTGGAATCCTTCTTCAAAAACGATGAAGGCCACAACGTTACAGTCAATGGTGATCGGTATAGAGCCATGATTACTAACTTTTTCATTCCTGAATTGAACAATCATGATGTCCAGGAGCTGTGGTTCCAACAAGACGGCGCAACATGTCACACAGCTCGTGCCACAATCGATTTATTGAAAGACACGTTTGGTGACCGCATAATTTCACGTTTTGGACCTGTGAATTGGCCTCCAAGATCTTGTGATTTAACACCGCTAGACTATTTTAAAGTTATTGGTCTATGCGGATAAGCCACAAACGCTTGACCATTTGGAAGACAACATTCGCCGTGTTATTGCCGATATACGGCCACAAATGTTGGAAAAAGTCATCGAAAATTGGACGCCAAGATTGGACTACATCCGAGGCAGCCGTGGCAGTCCTATGCCAGAAATCATATTTAAAATGTAATGCCACAAGTTTATCCTTCGAATAAAAAAAATTCATGTCAATCGAATAATACATCGTTGTTTTATTCCAATTTAAAGTTCTATACCACTAAAAAAACACCCTTTACATGTATAAAGAGAGAATGAATGAGGGGGAAATATTATGGTTTCTCAAGTGTTTGGTTTGTCTGTGTTGAAAATTACCTATTTGGAAGTAGCACATCCCCAAAACATATTGTATAATTAATATAATGCACAATGTAACTTATAAGTACATAATATAAGAATTATACAATATATTACCTCGAAGAAAAGTTGAGAAGAATTAATTTTTGCTTGCACTTTAACATTTATGTTAACAACTATTAAATTTTTAGGAAAGTCTATGCGTTTACGCTATTCCGCCTGAAGTTATTAATTAGTTATTCCTAAATGGGGATTGCATTTATAAACTTTTTATTTAATTAAATATCGCAGTCCTTTTAAGAGTACACAGTACCCTAAAAATTTCATTTTTACCGAAATTTCTTTTTTTTTTTTTTTTTTGCATGTTTTGGTGGCCCATATCATTGAGATGCTTGCCACGAAATTTCAGATCTGTTAGCAAATTAGTTTTTAAGATATTTGAAGTTTTATCAGCTATGAGCTTTTTCACACTTAATTTGAATTAATTAAAAACATTTTTGAGCTTTTAGTTTGAAATGGTCATTAATTCCAATTTTCATTACTAAAATCATTTCTGCTTGATTATGTTTTGAGTTCTCATAATTAATGAATAAAGATTAATTTCATAGCCAATTTTTGCTTTAAAAATAGTTTATATAACTTAAAAGCTTTATCATTAATTTTTTTCTGTAGAGAAAATGCCATGGCAAATGTGTTCTGGGTTTCTGTGAAAAACAATATTTCGAAGAGATGGAATACTACTGAAAATGATGTATCTAAAAATCAGTCCTCAGCTGATTCTGCAATTAGACTTCCGAATACAAGTATTCTGAATTCAAATGCTGCAGATATAACTGAATATTTCCTTGATGCACACAACCAAACTACATTCTACTAAACATATTGTAGTACTATGTTTTAGTATTTTAAAGTCGTACGACAAGAGCTAAAACTTCCTTAACTGCCCCAATATAAAACAGAAAAAAATTTAATTTTATGAGCAAACCTGACTATTTTTAGCTTAAGTTAGTATCATTATTATTTTGTATATAAATGCTTCGTGTTTAAAAACTTTTGTGAAATATTAGGTTAAGATAAAGCTGAATAAACTAACGTCTTAACAAATGCTATCAATATTATGCAAAAATATATTTTGAATTGAAAATATAATTTTCTGTCATATTTAATAAAAATAGTATTTTAATGTAGAACATACATAGGAAAATAACATATTAAAAAATTAGAGTTTTATGGGCATTATAAGTTTTTGTTTTATGACTTTAGAAACTTTAAATGCGTTTTTCTCAGACTTTTAATTTTGAAGGTATAAGTGTTTTCTAATCCCTAAGGCTTTTTTCCTGTTCAATATAGAGCCTTGAATTTTTTTTGTATATACTCCCAAATGTATGTTCTATAAAAGTTAGTATGGATTTAGGGATGGGAACTCTGGTTATTTTTCTAAAAAATGCCAAAGTTGGTATTTTAAAAATTTTCGTGTTTTTTCCAGGTTTTTTTAGAAAAATAATTATTAATAATCAACAAGGGAATAGATTTTCTAATGCATACTAAATATTGTTTGTAATAATCTAAGAATTATAAATAACTTAAAATTACTAAAAAAGTTTAAAAACTGAGTATTTTATAAGAGTTTGAAAAAACTTCAAAAGTTCTTAGATTTTAAAATTGTAAAATAATTGCTGGTCAAATTGACTTTTTGCTTACAGAATCAGCTTAATAATATAATCTAAATATAAAACATCAATTTTTTTTACTGTTACTGTCTCCAAAATTTTTTTTTGAAAAAGGGTACCGTGTAGCCTTAAATTAAAATTGCAAATTTACAGCTACTCGGCTGGTATTTTTTATCGACTTATGTTCTTGGTTTCACCTATAAATACAATATTAATTGCATGGACATTGTATTATATGAATTATTAATTTTTAACTCCGATATTTTTCTCATTTACAGTCATTAATTTTTTACAAAGAAAATGTAACGAATATTTTTTGTCATGTAAAAATGTCAAAACAGACACACGCACGCAAATTTTTTTCTTAAATTCGCTGCTTTCCATTCATTTCGTAATCATCAGTCTTGTGTTTGTTTATTATTGTTTCGTGATGCATGACCTGGGAATAATTTATTTTAAAAATATTTTTAAAGCTGGTTTTATGTTACATGTCTTTACTTGTTAAAATTGTTTACATATAATGCAATTAATTACTTTTAAATACTATTTTCTTATTTCGTATTATTTAGAGTAATAAAACGGTATTTTATTTTAAAAAACTGTTAAAAGGTGCAACAAAAAACAGCAACAACAACAAAGAAAAAAGTTTTCTTTTTAATTAATAATTTGAAATTATGTTACAAGAATTCACGGAGATCGTTTTTTATTTTAATTTATTGAGGAAATTCTTATAATCTTTATTCTATTTTATAAACTGAAAAACTAATTAATAAATTATTTGGTTAATTAAGTTATTTTTTTATAATTTATTTCGGAGTTGTAGAGTTTTAACAAATGTAATCGCTATTTCTGATATAAGATTTTTTCTCTTTTATAATCGAACTTTTTTCCTGTGAATACCCTTTAACTGTAACCTTTTTTTAAAAAAACTTATTCTTTTGTAACATATCTCCCATTTGCACGGGGTAGGGGACACATTTTCACCTCTCCCCCCCATTTATTACTTTTTTTGTAACTGACACATGCGGTTGAAAAATTTCCGTTTCAACAAGTCTTCTAACTGTCACTATGTTCTTAATGTACTTAACTTTCTTAACTCCAAATGAAATCTCAAATTTGTTATTCTGATTGATTTCGTTCTTTTTTTTATTGTATTTTAAGCTACGAGCATGTTACATACAGTAATTTTTTGTTTCTATTATACACACTATAACAAAAGAATACGACGCACCAAGAAGGAGTTGCCCGATTGTAATGAAATTTCGTATGCAAAGACATTTTAACCGAACATGCAAATGATTAAAATTTGGTGTCCAACGAATGAATAGCGGGAGCTACAGCGCATCGAAACTGCGCACTTAGCAGGTGTCTATAAGAAGCGATTCTCAATCTGATAGTGAACATTTCTGTTGCATTGAGATTTAGGATACCTTTGAACAACTGAAAAAATGTCTCGCCGTAGTATTCGAGCTCATTACTAGCAACAGTCAAGAGTTTGAAACAGGTCGTATCATTGAACTGAAAGAGGGAGGTTGGGCATATCGGATAATCTTTGGTCATATGGGTCGAAGCGATGCGGCCATTAGAAGATGCTGGGAAGAATGGAAGGACAGTGGCAGATTTCAGCGTCATGATGGTAGCGGTTGACCTATGGCCACAGAAGGTCAGGAGCACAGATTGATTGCCAGATCAGCAATCACAGCGTTTGATTCATCGTTATTAACCATTAACCGTTATTACGACACCGCACACGTGTGTCTACCATGACTATTCACAGACGGCTAATAGAGCGAAATTTATGCTCGAATAGACCACTATGTTAAGGGCTAATCACGCCTGCACACTTTTAAGCCAGATTACAGTGGTACTTGGCTCGAACAGGTTGGAATCATACTGACTGGGGACGTAGTGTTTAGAGACGAATTCAGCTTCTAACTGTGTCCTGAAAAACATCGAATATGTGTCTGGAGACAGCCAGCACAGCGTACCGATCTTGCTTTCACTATTTTAGGCCACACATGCCCTTCAACAAAGAGTTACATTTCTTTTGAAGCCGACCCCCTTTGGTCGTCATTATAGCCACACTTACAGTACATCGGTACGTCGATGGCATTCTGAGAAATGTTTTGCTACCGTTCCTTTTGTAGTATCCTGACCTTATTTTTCAGCAAGATAATGCCAACCCCACATACCACACGTCTTGCTATGAGCTGTCTAACAGCTTGTCAAGTACTTCCTTGACCAGCCAGATCGCTAGATTCCTCTCCAATCGAGTATGTCTGGGATATGATGGGAAGGTGACTGCATCTACCAGGGAATGTGGATGACCTGGCCCGACAATTGGAGCAAATTTGGCAAGAAATACCCCAAGACACCATCAGGGTGCTTTATCACTCTATGTCGCGTCGTGTGGCAACTTGCATCTAGGCTAGAGGAGGGTCAATTCCTTCTTGAGCTAGTTACTTTGTAACTATGTTACTCTAAAAAAATCATTCCATTTTTTCT
Organism: Trichonephila clavipes; assembly: GCA_019973935.1. NCBI lineage: Eukaryota > Metazoa > Arthropoda > Arachnida > Araneae > Nephilidae > Trichonephila > Trichonephila clavipes. Next base: position 1,380,265 of record BMAU01018507.1, read on the forward strand.
GAAATTTTAATCATTTATTATTCTATACGTAATATTTCTACACACCAATTTTTATCTCTTTTGAACTGCTCGTTCTTGGTGCGTCGTTTTTGTGCTCTAGAGTGTATTTCAAAATATAAAGCAAACCCTGCAGCTTTATTTGAAATTGTAACTGTTTTTTGTTTTTTATTTGAAATTGTAACTGAAATTTTAACTTTGTTTTGTAACTGTTTTCTTTTGTTTAAAACATTTTAAATCAGGAAAAGCAATGACATTGGAACGCGAGTATCTAACATTACTATTCCAACGAAAGTCTTTTCGATTTTAGTTATGTCGAAATTTTTAGGACAACTGTATGCGTCTTATATTTGCATAGATTTTATCATTGAAAAACTAAAAATTTTGGTTGTCTTTTCATATTCCAAATAATAGTGTTATCACAATTTTAAAAAAACAAACCATTGATTCAGATAAATGTTAAAAGTACCCCTTAGGTCAAAGTAATACGACACTTTTCGAGAATAATCCCCCTTTTTTCCACTTTAAATTTGATTTGCATTTCCCCTTTTTATTTGAAAATATACGTCTTTTGTACTTCTTGTTTTTTATTTCATTCAATGTAATATTTAATGTTACTTATGAATATGTAGTTTTTTACATCCTTACAACTAGTAAGATATCGTATTTTCGAGATATGGGTACATTTACCAAACGCACTTTTGCTTTTAGTATCGATTACGCTCTCTGGATTTAATTTTAAGGCTCTTCTAGCTTTTGGGAGAGGCATGCTTTCATGATTTGACTTAGCAGAATATGAGATTAAGATTAGAGAAATAAATATTTTTTTTTCTATTTAAAAAAGTCATCCTAACATTAAGGTGATATTCTTAAATATTAAAGTAAATAACGGCTGTGATGGATATTTACGGAAGCTTCTTACTAATCCTCTTGGGGAATCTTTGGGCAAGCATTATCATTTCATTCACAGCCATCCCTTTCAAGAAGAAACTCTGGTATGTAAATTAGTTCGACTATATAAAGTCAAAGTTTTGTAACAGTAGATAGAAGGAGCTGAGAAACTGCTATAGGCGCTACGAAGGTGAGATATAATAAAGTTCATTTTCGCAGCTTAAGTTAAGAGTGGTGTTTGCCACTGTATTAAATTAGTGGATTGGGAATTTTTAGACAAAGATAGATCAGGTTAAATTAAAATGGTTGGTTACTTGAGCTTGTTCACTTAGAGTCCATTGCTTTCTCTATATCATCTCTTAGGACATTCACTTATGGTTTGATCTGTTGTTGATTAGTGTGCTTGAGTAAAAATAAATAATAGTTATAATGGGGGGAAGTTTCTGGTCCTGCTTCGTATCCTCCCACACTCTTAGGTAGACAGGATGGTGAGGGAGCGACTTCAGGGGAAGTGGCTCACAAGGCTTAAATTGTTTAAGGTGTTTATTTTTTAAAATGCAGTTCGATGATTTTTCTCAATCTTTAGAGCTTCTTAAACTACTTTTTGAAATATTGCTGATTAATATTTTACGTAGACCAGTGCTTCTCAAACTTTCAATACTTGCGACCCAATTTTCAGTCATAATTTTCTTCGCGCCTCCCCTCCCCCATCCAAACAATAGCAATGTATTGAACTCAATAATAATGTACTTTGACGTAAATCTACAAAACGAATTTAATTAGAAACTATCAAATTATCAAGATATAAATATTAATTTTTTATATAAATTTTAATTTTTTTATGTTTTTTATATATTACAATCCCAAGGGGACACTGGTAATTTTTAAACTTGTTCTTAACTTGGTATTGTTAAATTAATTATCAAATACATTGTACAGTACTAATACATTTATTAATATATTATATCAGTGTAAATGCGTATTTCATTTTTTACTACGTCAAAATGTATTTTGTTATGCTCACTCTTTCAGTAAATTAATAATATTTTTAAATAATATTTTATTTTCAAATTTTCGATATGCTCGCGTCCCCCCTTGGGGGGTCATCACGCCCCCTAGGGGTCGTGCCCCACAGTTTGAGATACACTGACATAGACAAATAAAAAAAACTTTAAATAAAAATAATTTGTAAGGCTTTTTAGAAATAAATAAATAGATTTAAAACTTAAAATATTAAAACAGCTGATAAATAGATATCAATTGTAAATTAGAGGGAATATAATGTTGATCTGTATATAATATGTTATCTTTATAATTTAAATAAATCTCTTGAGATATTTTTGTTGGCAAATCTAATATTATATATGTACGATCCCCGAGTATAAAAACAAGAAACAAAAAAAATTAAATTTCCTTTCTCGTAAATTAACGGAAGCTTACGTTGAAATTATATCATCATTTCAAAAAAAAAAATATCTGACGGCAAATTGATTTTTAAGCCTTTGCGGAAATTATGTCGTGGTACAGTACTGAGTATACATATGTTATATACTCACAAACCAGACTAAAGTCAGACAGACATATTTTTCAAAATGACCCAGCCCAAAAAAATAGCAATTTTACTTATGTGATAAACAAGAGTGTTATTTCCTTCTGGGAAAAAATGAGTCAAGATTTTTTTTTTGTAATAATGCATATATGATCATTTGAAAAGTTTGACTAAGGAGCAGCACAGTCATTTTAAAAATGTTTTTTTCCCTCTCTTTGTAAATTATATATTTGTTTCAAAATTTATAATACTTATTGGTTATTCAATTGTTTTGACATATATGTTTATAATTCTTTATATATCATCATCTTATTATTTTTAATTTTTATTGATATTAGTCTCTTTTTTAAAAAAAGCTGTTTACTTAAATATTTTGCCTAGAATTGAAGAAGAGTACATAGATTTTTTAATGAATATAAATGCACAAAATAAAATTTAGAAAACATTTTTTGATACCATGCGTTGAATTTAATGTCATAAATATACAATGCGGCAAAAAAATGTAGAAAATTATAATTTTTTCTGTCTACCTGATTTCAAAGAATTGAATACTCTAAGTCACAAAAAAATGACACAACATCTAAAGTAACAAAACATTAATAACGCATGAAATTAAATTTATTTTAAATGATTATTCATCAAATCAATATCATTTTTTTATCTTTTTGAAAAATTTGATTTGTGTACTGCATATGATTACAAAAAAAAAAAAATACTGTAATTATAAACTTTTATGTGAAATTTGTGAATAAGGCTTCATGTTTGTAAAAAAAAAATGAAAAAAAGCAAAAAGTTAGGTAATATTGCCGTTGTTTATTAGTATGTTTTAATAAAATAAATTTTTCCTGTCTCATTTTATTTTATATGACTTTTCCAGTACAATATTTGATTTATATATATCTAAAACTTCATTGTAATGTAATTGTTCTAATCATAGTTTAAAAGGCATTCTTACAAGTAAGACCCAGATAATAGTTGAGATTTACGCAAAATTTGTAAAAAAATTACTGCTCTACACTTCATTATTAACATTTAGAAGCATAACAACATATCCGAATATTGAACATATCCAATCACAAACTCCCACACACTCACATGCATGCATGGAGAACTTTAGCTCTATTTAATCTCTGTTAATTATTATTCATTTGCATCATGTAGAAGGCTTAATTATTCTAAACTTTTAAAATTGCGAGTTTTATAAATTAATCAATTTAATATAAAAGAACTATTTAGTACCTAGTTTATATTGTACAAGTAATGGTCTTCTCAATTCCTATGTTATTTTAATTTAATCAAATATTGCGATCATACATCATGATAATATATAATAATATTTTAAGAATTCATTTTCCCATAATTAGACTTTATATATTTCACCTTCTGCAGTATAATGCTAAATGACTCTAACTTTATTAACTTTGCACTTATATAATAAATGTATAGATATATAGTAACTTTAACCCAGGATAACGTATATATATATATATATATATATATATATATATATATATATATATATATATATATATATATATATACTAGCTGTATGTTAAAATTCCCTGTTTCGAAATCGTTTCGCGTTTCGAATCAACGCGTTCCCCCGGCGTTGCACGAATATTTTTAAATGCATAACAAATTGTCATGGAAATTCCCCTTCCCCTCTCGCTATCAGAGCTAATAATAAATATATATAAGTTAATAATATAAAATAGATAAATATATATAAGTTATAAAAACAGTATGGGAGAAAGCTTATACTTATATATACGTACTGAAAAACATCCACAAAGAAAAAAAAAAAAACAATCTGATAAAAAGAATTTGATATTTTATTTTAATTTTAACGTTTTTCATTCCTCTGTGTTTAGTATATTACTTAAACACGTATCTGGAAAAAAAAGTATGTTATACAAATCTAACATATAATGAAGAAAGCTATCAGTTGTCTTGCACTCTTTAAAACAATTTTCTGTAAAACGCAAGTGATGAAAGCAGCGAAATTTGCCTTTCAAAAGCAGCGATAACAGTAACCTTATCTATAGCGCATGCGCAAAAATTTCACCTGTATCCTCAGAGTTGAAGCGAATAACCTTGGCACAAAACAGAGCTTTTCACGAAATATTTAAAATATTTTTTAAGAGCATGATTTTTAAGTTAATGCTTTCAAACTTTACACATCGAATGCAAACAACGGTAATTTTTAAACAAAAAAATGAAACAGAAATAATGCTAAAATATTTCTCGTAAAAAGGGAAAAAAACGAAAAACACATTTTTTAAAAAAAAGAACTGTAATTTTTAAGCAATTTTTTTAGTCTTTGTACAGATTACGGATAATACTGTTCTAGACGCGGAAAAAAGTTTCGTGAGATTGTTTTTAAAAATAAAGAAGTTATATTAAGTATTTAAATAAAATTTTGACTATTTTTGAAAAATCATGAGAAAAAGTTTTTTGACATTTAATTTTTGAAGAACTGATTCTAAAAGAGAAAATCATGAATTTTTTAAAGGTTAAAA
>BMAU01018509.1:600000-790000 GCA_019973935.1 Trichonephila clavipes
AGCTCTGATTGATAAATCAAACAAGTTGTCCTCCCAGTTCTCATTATTTGCTAAAGAGAATTAGAACTGATGTACTTGTCAGCAGCTGGTAATCTACAATTGCTACATTATTATCCTTTTCGATGAAATAAATGCTTCCTATGTCCCTTCATGGATGAGTAACTGTGTTAATTACTTCGTAGACGAGTGAATGAATTAGTGGGGGTGAGAAAGAATTTATACTAGTGTTACTTTTTCCTCCGTTTCCGGCTTGTATTCTGTAAGGAAAATAGATGGATCGAGAAATAGGAAATTCAAATTAATCGATAATTTTTCAGAGATCGTACAACGAAAACTACAGACCCTTCTTTTTTCAATTCCTACTATTAGTTCACAATCTCCCTATATATATATATATATATATATATATATATATATATATATATATATATATTGAGTTTCTTTTATATTTTACGCTAATTTTATATGATTTTTATTTTTATGATTTTTTAAAAGTATATATATATATATATATATTTCTTAATATCGTATATCGTATCGCAATTCGTTTCTTATATCGTATCGCAATTAACTTTATGCGGTTCTGCTCTCCTTGTTTGGCGGGAACTCGTTACTGCACTCTTGGCCATCGATTTAACTTCGATTTAGTAGGTTATGTTTATGTTCCTATGTTATTTAGTTTAATGATTTTTTAATATTTAAATTCTACATATATAACTCTTTCCTTTCCTCTTGGTACATAGTATGACAAATTACAGGTGAAGGTTGGCGCCGCAAAACTTGTTTAAACCTGCAATCCTGGTTCCTAAGGCCAGGAATTTGTCTTTATACTATGTGCCTCCTTCCTACTTTTAGTTATCTTAGGTATATAACTATATGTCTATTTTTATATTTTTGTTTATGTATTTGTGTATATGTATATATATGTATAAATTTATATATATATGTGTATGTATATGTATATGATTATATATTGAAAAAATTCTTTTATATTGGATTATATATATATATATGTGTGTAGAGGGAGATTGTGATATATATATATATATATATATATATATATATATATATATATATATATATATAGCTGGTATACCCGTTCTTCGCACGGGTGAACTGAAAAATTAAACAACACAGATTGAAGGATAAAGAAGTTTTTAATGAGTTAATTTTACGTGAATTGCAAATTAAACAAAAAAAGTTTTTGGCGTAACTCGGATAACAAAAAAAAAAAAAGAAAAAAAGAGAGAAATAAAACACCTTTGTTAAATTTTAAGTATGTAGGTCTAAAAGCTGATAAAAAGGATTTTTTTTTATTTATAACTCCCCGTAACACTCTTGAGGGTTGATTTTTGAAAATACCTTCCTAAGCTGATCTCTGCTCAGCAAAAGTAACACATTGTTAAAAGTTTGTGTAATGAACGCTTAAAATAGTGTAAATAATTTTTATCTGAAAGTATAATACATTAATATTACTTTCTGTAGTATTTATTTTATGTTAAAATTGTAATATTCGCAAGCAACGCCGTTTCTTAAATAATAATGACGATCCAATGAAAAGAATAGCGAAATGTTAACGATAGAGTCAAGTTGGCAAATGCCTAGCTACTTTCATAACTCGAGCTTTATTAGAGCTTTGTAAGACCCGCCGTGTAGGGGCGCGATGCACCTTAATACTTTATCCAACCGCATTATGATTTACTGCAGTTTTTTTCATACAATATTTTTTTTTGGATCGCTACATTTAAAATTAAGGGATATACATAAACAAAATACTCCACTTTGGAAAATTGAATCCGTTAGAGCTAATAAATTAAAGATATTCCACTGTAAAATTAATTATATGTACCGTTCACTTAAAATAAGTAGTCAAATCATTTTCTAAGGTCTTCATTAGCATACAAAAACATAAGACACTTAAATTTTGACAAACTATTTTTTCCGCTAAAATACTCATCATGGAACCCGTGCTGCCATATATCTTGGAAGAGTGGATTTCAAAGAATATTCCTGCTAATTATTGGTAGAATATTCCTTCTAAGTTGGTGTGGTGTGGTAGTTAGGAGAAAGGGGTGCCAGCTCAGATGTCGTCCACGTTACTTGACTATGGTTCAAAATTACGTGATCCGTTGCCAAAAGCCCTCGTGTAGCTGAACAGTGCAACACTAATATTCACTCACTCTCACACTCCAAGAAATACAGAACAATAGTTATTGCGTTTTTAAGTGTAAAAATAATTATATCTGCCTATTCAATTAAAATTATAGCGTTATAGTTAACTACTAACCACACAAATAAATTTTGAAATTTTGTCCAAATGATGCAGTGGGAAAGAGAAAGCTTATTTACTTTAAGTATCAGAACTGATAAAAGCATTTATTTGGAAAAAAGATCAATTTCTTACTACCAAATGTGCATAATAAGATGTTAAGAAAAACATTAAAATAAAGAGAGATTTATAACAACCTCTCCCTTCAAAACTTAGTTTGATTCTGAAATAAAAAAAATAGGCATTATATCAGAGGAATTAATTAGAAGCGAGCACCTTGCGTAGCCAAAACAAAAAAGGTTTTTCACAAACAAAAGATAGATATATGCAGACGTGTGGTTTTTTTTTTTTTTTTTTTTTTGCAGCGCATGCCGGAATTGCTAGCAGAAGACAGAATTTTTCCTACTTACTTGACAAATATCGTTATATTTTTGACACTTTTCCCAAATCTTTATAAATTATAGTCTATGCTATAAATTATTGCCTATGCTCTATTCTGATGTATAAGCTATATTACTGTAAAGTTTCATTAAAATCCATTCAGTAGTTTTTGCGTGAAAGACCAACAAAGATTTTCACAAACTTTCACATTTATAATATATATTAGATATATCTTCAAATTTTCAATTGTTAATAAAATACTTTTTATTCATCCACTTACGTTCAAATACATTTTTTTAAAACTTGTAGAGGATGACACTTGATGTTAATACAGTTTTTTCAAACAATTAATTAATAGTAACAAAAATAATTGACCAGCACCATATATAAAAAAGAAAATCGCTCGTTGTGTCCCTGTAGCGCAATGAATAGCGCGTTGGACTTCTAATCCAAAGGTCATGGGTTCGATCCTACCTGTTATGGCCTAATTTCTGAGAATATGATTTATGAATGAATAAATAGTAACAAAAATAAAAAATAATAGTACAGCATCATACATAGAAAGGAAAATGGCTTTCTATTTTGCCACTTAATATTGTGATTCTGTCATATGTACAGTCAGGTCTCTTTTTATGCGGATTGTTTTTATGCGATTTTGAAGTTGTGCGGTTTGTATTCCAAACATTTCTAGATTTTTGTTATTATTATTTTTTATACTGAGACGTAGATTGTAGTATTCCGAGAATTTCCGTATCTTTTTTTTTGGTGCTTACGTCTGCGGCTCGGCTGCGACAGTCTTAGATTCGCATTCTTTATTTCAGTAGTATACCGATACGATATCATTATTTCGAAATTATGTTTTCTCTTAGCGGTGCCTCGTTCATTTTTATAAAAGTTTCACTTTAATAAGTGGCGAATTTAAGTTGCAATATAATAAGCAGCAAATTTTGATTTCTGGATTTAAAGTGAGTGTCGTAAAGTTTTATTTTTCATTAGAAAATCGTAAAGTGTAATTTTTTTAAATTTCTTTTCTAAGATTTTATTTGGCCCAATGGAGAAAAAAAACATCAAAGACAGTCAATTTCGTTGGAAACGAAAATTGCAATTTTAGATCGCTTAGGAAAAGGAGAAGGATCTACGGCAATTGGAAAACATTTTAATTTAGGCGAATCTACTGTCAGAGCAATTAAAAAGATTGAAGCTGCAATAAGAAAATGGGTCATTTCTGGTACAAAATTAAGCACCAAATTTGCATCGTACACAAGGGATGTATTATTAGAAAGAACGGAAAGAGCCATCGCAATTTGGATTGAGGAACAAGTTCAAAGAAGGATTCCTGTAAGTGGTTATTTAATCCAAGAAAAAGCTCTCAATAAAACAGTCAGAACCATCAACTTCCACTTCCCAAGCTGGAAAAGAATTTTCAGCTAGCAAAGGATGGCTAACCGGGTTCTTAAAAAGAAATGCACTTCATAATATTAAGATAACAGGGGAGAGTGTGTGTGTGCGACAGCAGATGAAGGAGCAGCAAAAATATTTCCAGAGGAGCTAGCGAAAATTATTGAAGATGGGGGCTATTCTGCCGAGATCAAGTATTTAACGCTGATGAAACAGGATTTTATTGGAAAAAATTGCTTAACCGTACTTACACCGCAAAGGATGAAAAAACTGCAAGTGGACATAATGCAAGTAAAGATTGAGTTACCTTATTACTTTGTAGCAATGCATCAGGAGATCGGATGTTGAAACCTCTCTTAATAAATAAATCTCTTAGACCACGCGCCCTTAAAGATAAAGATTTAAAACAACTGCCCGTGCATTGGATGGCTAACTCGAAAGCCTGGATGACAACAGCTATTTTTACAGAATGGTTCAATAATTGTTTCGTACCAGAAGTGGAAGCCTATATGAAGGAAAAATCTCTCGATTTTAAAGTTTTATTAACTGTTGATAATGCAGCAAGTCATCCACAATTATAACATCCAAATGTTCAACTAGTATTTCTTCCGCCCAATACAACAAGCCTTATTCAGCCATTAGATCAAGGCATAAAAAATATTATATTAAGACAACGTACAAATTCATCTTGAATAAACTAGAAAATGAGTCCTGAACAGTAAAAGATGTGTGGAAACAATTTTCTATTTTTGATTGTTTAATTCATGTTGCATCTGCTTCCGCTCAAATAAGACCTAGAACTTTAAATGCCTGTTGGAAAAAGATTTGGCCAGCATGTGTGACAGACAAAACAACCACTCAAACATCGACACTATCAGATGAAATAATTAATTTGGCACATGAAATTGGAGGAGATGGTTTTTAATACCTTCAGCCACGATGATATAGATGAATTGCTTGTGGATGATGCATTAAGAGACAATGATATTATTGATTTAACTTTAGATCTAACTGTAGACGGCGTCGTAGGTCTAAAGGGTGATAATTATGAGGAAGAAATATCAACTCCCCTCACTGGAAAATTAATTCAAGAGGGTCTTCAACTTTGCAGTAAATTAGAAAATCATTTTCTTATTAAAGATCCCAATTCTGAACGAGCCTCTAAATGACAACGAGAGTTGCAGAACTGCATGTCTGGATATCGTAAACTATATAAAAAATAAAAGAATCCTCATCGCAAAGTTTAACTACTGATTACATTGTCAGAAAAGGAAGAGCTACACAGAAGGAGAATGAAGTTTGTGAAAATCGTGGCCTTTACCGCAAAGCAAATATCTATTGCAGAGACAGTCTCTTCTGATGATGAAGGTGATTTGGAACCACTTCGCAAACGGTACAAACCATTATCAGATAGCGATAATGATTAAAAATGTAAAACTATGTGTATTTCTTTTCCATAAAATAAAATGAATTAAGGTTTGAATACAAGTTTTTTTGTTTTGTTTTTTTTAGATTTTGTATGAATTTCTTTCAAACATTCGAAGTAATTTATCATGCAGCCTATTTCTTTTCATTTCTGCCATTTTTTTATGCGGTTTTAAGTTAATTTTAACTAGTTGTTTTGGTTTTATGCGATTTTAGAAAACTAAGGAACGTATCCCTACTTTTTCCATTCATGTAATGTCTTTTTTAATGCGATTTTTTTTATGCGTTTTTCGGTAGAACGTATCTACCGCATAAAACGAGACCTGACTGTATATACATATTTATGTTAATTGTAATTATTTAAAAAGTAACTAAAACGATTTTTTTTTGTTGACCTAAGCAGGAATTGACTTCAAAATTTTTTTGTATTATTTATTTTAAATATATCCATGTAAAAGCAAAGAAGTAACATATAAGTAAAAGAATATTTTTCTCTAAAATTAATTTAAATCTTTCCGTTAATAAAATAGAAGCACTATTTTTTATTGTATGCATTTTATGAGTTACAATTCGATTCGGCATTCAGTTCATAAATTAATTGTTGTTAAACTGATTTTTGAGAATATGCAAAAAGCTACACTGTTATTATTTATGGCTTAAAATTATCTTAATAATATTTTGTTAACAATTGATACAAACTGAAACTCTTTGCAGGTATCTATAGTAATTATTTTGAGTGTGTAGCTCTTGGAATAATAGTCCTTTTTAAAACAAAGATTAAAGCAATCTCATTACTTAACCGAGATGTTCCATTTGGGGATAGGCGAGCAGACTTCAGAGCTAATTTGTTTATAATCTTTCGACAAAGAAAAACGTCCAGATGGTATTACTTTGATAATACTTTAAATCTATAAATACATTTTTGATTTAAATTATAATTTTAATTATGTATATTTTGATTTTATTTATTTTTGTGTATTACTTAAATATATTTAAAATGAAATTCTTTTGAGTAAATTATTAGTAAATTATTCCTAGACGAAAACTTTATCCATACTAAGACATGCAAGAAAGAAATATTTTTAATCATTAAAAAAACCCCACTAATTTTCATAAATTTAAATTCTCATATTGAAGTAGATCCTTAGAAAATCCGAAGAAAAGTAAAAATTTATATTAAAATTTAATTTTCAATAATTTGACTAATTTTCTCAACTTTTTTTTTTAACTGAGATTTTACTGTAAGGTGTTAGATATTTAACTGAAATATGTTTCTTTTCAAAAATTTCTTTCTTGCATCTTATGTTCTCTTATAAAACAATTTCAGAAACTGAATAAAAATAAAAATAGTTGAAAAGTTCAACATTTTTTATATTTTTTTTATTAAAGCATTTTTAAAAAACGCATTCACATACGCAAAATTTCCTTTTTGAATTAATTCTACTGCGAAATTATTAGATTTTACCTACTGTTTTGAACTTCCACCTCGAACCTCTAATTACGTTTTCTTTAATTATTGATTATGCTTTAGTCAAATTTCTTCTTAACTGTTAACAATAAGAACTATTTTTTGCTAGCATAGTTGTAAGTAGTCTCGTATATCAAACGCTTCTAATGTGATTAACAATTGGAGAGGAAATCTGGTTTTAAATGAAATTTTACGGTACAGCTTGTTTCCAGGAAAGTATTAAGGCAGGGACCCGGGTCCAGGGCCTCGTCTGGTCTTGTTCTCGACTCATGATCTGAATGATTTAAATCATCAAATCTTATTCTTGCACAAATTCTTCAAAAAATTAAAAAATCTCAAATTAAATATCAACTAGTAAAACAGGCAAGATTGCATTATTATATCATGCCCTTCGTTCGTGCCTAGGCCTATTACCAGTGCCGGTTTATCAATTGGGCGCTTGGGGTGGACATCCAGGGGCCCGGATAAGCTGGACTTAACCAGATTTTCTGGTTATAAATTTCGATCATCGAGTGCCAAGGGGGCCTATAGATCTTATGCGCCCAGGGCCCGAAATGAACTTAAACCGGCACTGCCTATTACCATATGACATCATTACTCAGAAAGGCGGCAGACGGTTTGTGCTTAGGTTTTTGAGATTGTGAGTCATGTATATTCATTTGTTACGGATTACAGTTTATACGAGTATTTGACAACGGTATATCTGCTTAAAAGGGTCACAGGTGAGACCTACTTTTGAATAGGGGCCCAGGGCTTCAAGACGTTTTAGGATGTCGATACTTGTTCTATTTATTCTTTGAATTTTTTTCCACGTGTCTTCTAGGTCATATTAGCCATAACCCTTACTGAGTTGAAATATAAAAGCTTCACATTGATTAAAGTTTTATCTGTTTTATTTTCGGAAAATTAGCTTTCATTATTCTTTCGTAAGATATTAGAGATGGCCCTCAATATCGGAAAGTCTCATAATCTCGCCAAGGATTGGAATGAATCTACTTACCGTTATATTCGCTTATGTATAAAGCTAATTTTTTAAGAATTGTTACGATATTATTTCGTGTTTTGTTAAGTCAGAAAAACTGCTATATCAAATTTTGTACTTTTTCTTTAAGTTAAAGCTTCAAGGTCGCAGTAACTGATTCAGATATTTTGCTCCCAAAGACTATTGAACTGCATAAATATCTGCCAGGATTAAAAGCAGATAACCATATACTGTACAACAGTTGGTTAGCGTAGAATCCCAGTCAGTGGCTTACACAAACCTCTCTGATGGAAGGGGGAGGGGGTACATTCTAAAAAATGCTTAGACTAGAGCACAGAGGGGTGATCTCTTGGGTAAAAATTAAAAATTTGTTGTTTTATGGAGGGTTTGAAACCCCAACTCCCTTTCTTGTGTACACCATTTGTCCCAGCTTAGGTGTCATATTGTGGCTTAAAATTACGAGATCTGTCTCCAATAGTGCAGCAATTGCTTCTTGTGAGACACTAATTCAAATCAAGTCCAATTGTTTTCATATTGTTCCAATTGCATACGGACTTTCGCATTCGGAAACTCGTAATCTGTCAGAGATTAAAACAGCAAAGAATCATGAAATTAAATGGGGATGGATCCACTTAATCAAGACATTCTCTTTTATTTTAATTATCCTTTTGCGTGCAGCATCTTAAAAGCTGTAAGACAACAACCACTTTAATAAAAGGGTATTTCTTTATTTCGAGTTAACGATTAAGATATCATCTATTCATCTTTACCATACCATCAAACTATTGTTTATTATAAAAATGAGGCGTCCTTCCTTGCAAACACATGAAATTCTTGTCATTTCTTATAATGGAGGGCGTCATTTCAGAGATGGAAGACAATAACCACAGCCGCGGCATTCAGGAAGTGTTGGGTCCTTTCTACCCTCAGGGCTCTGTCGAGGTTGGGTACCGGAACGTCTACTATCTTTTTTACTTTATGTGTACGGCTGTGTGTGTGACCTTTTACCGCAAAGTATGTCTCTTCTTATCTCCTGAAGAATCTTCATCTTTCGCTGTAATACCTTTGAGGATAGTTACGATGCATCTTTATTTGCCGTACCGTTCGTCCAAGGCCGGAATTTTTTCCATTTGTGGAAAGACGGCAGATTTTCCATCTTCGTGAAGGAATTCATGCGTTATCTTGGGAAGATGCGATTTGTGCTGTAATGTGAGAGGAATTTCATCGTCTCTTAATATATTTAACTCTTCGATGTATTTCAATTTTAGAGTAAATTTTATAAAAAATGTTTTTAATTAGTTTTTACCCCTAGAAACAAACTTACCACATTAAATGATTTGTGTTGAAAAATTTTGTGTTATTTCCTTATTTAATTGATATTACTTCAGAGCTATGCGACAAGCTATTGACAATGGATCGCGTGATTTTTAACCACTTCTAAGTTATGAAAGGGTTACGAAATTCTACGTTACAGAGTTATAAACAATGAAAATATTTCATATTAATTATTTTCATTTATCTGAATCGGCTTTTTTTATACGGGGAAGCTTTTAAAAACCGCGGAAAAATTATAGTTTATCCAGGAATTTTAAAGTACATAAACTTCTTTTCTATTTTAATTTCTAAAAATTAAAAAATTTGGTGAAAGCAAAAGTGATTTATGGTCTATTTAATGTTACTTATTCATCATTTTCGGAGGCGTAGCTACCGCCGTATCAGTCGTATCAATGATACGGGGCCCCAAGCTACAAGAGCCCTAACATGTGTAACTACAGTACCACTAGCAAGGCTTTCATTTCTAAAAAAGGACTCTGAAGGAGTTTTGATACAGGGTCCATTCAGAACTAGCTACGCCAGTGACCATTTTCATTTTAAAAAATGTATCGAAAAATTATCTGTTAATCTATTACCTAATATTAATTTTTTTGCTCCACATATAAAATGTTTTGTTTGAACGAAACAGAATATTTTGAATTCCAATGTCAATTAAGCAGAAAAAAAACCTGTAAAATAAATTGTTTTATAATGATTAAAATAGCATATATTTTAATCTAGTTAAATATTAGATTCTTAATTGTTTATCTGAAAAAAAAAGTTTATATCTTTATAAAAGATAATCCTATTGGGCCAAACTCGATATTCCATTTGAAGAAAAGAAAAAAAAAAGTCCTTTATATTTATTTATTCCCCTTTTACAGCATGCAGAATTTTGCAATCCAGTTAGGGGAGGAGGCGGGGAACCTAATCTAGTCCATTCCATTTTCAGTACCACTGACATTCTTACCCTTGCACTTTTCCTAAATAAACTACCACAGTTTGAAAATAGCAATTTAAAAACAAGGATTACTCTTCAGATTTGCTACAATAAATAAAAAATAAAGGTACATATATATATATAATGAAGTTAGAAGTACACTGCTTTAGTGAGGGCGTTCGTCAGAAGAATCGAGGTCAGAGAGTGATAAACCGACCCTCTACTGACCCGCATTATTTTGCATGACATGCACTATGCGAAAGAGGAACAAATAACACACATACAAATAGGAAGAAAAAGAATTAAAACATGCCTTGTGTGGCTTTAATGGATGAGTTTTCAAGGCCTCGTCGTTAAAACTTCATTTTTTCCTATAAAATGTCCACAAGACAGATTCAATGTCACGGTTGATCCTCTTCTGTGTGAAAATTGTTGTCCTTTTTTAGTTTCAGGAGTTAATGGTTGTTTTATTTGCTGCAACGATTTGATTTCCAAAGAAAAAAAACACACACATTTGCTTAGCAATCTACTCGTTCTCAATAACCCTCGGTCTAAATATAGCGAATTTGGAACTTTTTTGCAAGGCAGGATGTGATGGAGTACAAATACTCAAGGTAGGAGAAATTGAAACATTCTCGAAGTGTTATTTCTCACGGCTCTAAACTTTTAAGGATGTAATTACCGAGAATAAAGATCACAATGCGTGTCAAATTGTGTATGAGAGAGGCAGAAAGCAAATAACCCGAATTGAATTTTGTTGCTGAGAACTGAATTGTGTGCCTTTTTTTAAGATTCGTTTCCAATTTTTTTGTGTGTGCAACACCATTTTCCAAAAAAAAAAAAAAAACATTTGATGGAAATACCTAAGATGGATCATGTTCAAATTGTTCATAAATTTAATATGGTGTAAATATTTTGTAATAAAATAAAAGAACTATTTGAAGAAATGAATATATATATATATAATGTGTGTGTGCTATGACATAGAGTTTATTAACTGTCACGTATTTTTTCTCTCCCATCAAATGCTCTTCAAAAACGAGCCAAGTTCAGAAAAAATGGTCTGAGTACCAGGAGTCAAAAATAAGTAAATATTAAAATAAAATAAAATAATCACAAGTTAACTTGTATACATCATTAAGACATTTGTAATTTCAAATTTGGCAATGGTTGAACTTGCTAAAATACATTTTTTTTAAGTATCATTTAATGGGTTAAAAATATTTATTATTTACACTATATGTACTTTGTATTTCCATTGAAAAAAATTTCAGAAATAGATTTATATATATTTTAAATAAAAAAGTTTTTACATTCGTGATGGGGATAGAGAAAATCATTGTACGTTTTTCACGGGACTTAAGAACATGTCCCACATGAAATTTTTTCCTTAAAACTAAATTTGTAAAAATATAATTTCCACTCATTTTTATTAATCAGTATTAGTTATTAGTTTATTATTTAATTAGTATTAGTTGACAAATTAAGTATTTGTTTCCTTATCTTTATTAACAATAAATCACTATGAACTCTTACAAATATTTCAGCTGGTATTTATTTTCCAATAAGGCTTCTGAATGAAATCATCCGTGAAGTCCTTATTTGTTTTGTGAATCAAATATACTGCTGATTTTCTCCAACAGCGAATATTTTTTGTATACATATAAGCTTTCGATACTAAAATCGTGAGGGAACGAGGTCATAACTTTTAGAAGCCATATAATGGGATTGTTTTCAATCGTTTTGTTTAGGAAACCCTTCATCAAAATCACCGTCAGGAAAGGATTCGCAATGAAGCATAAATAATTGCGTTCACAGGAATATGACACTTGATTTTTATTTTATTTTTATGAAAATGAACAAATAGGATTTATTTTCCTTATATGTCTGTAGTAATGGACCTTTAAGGTATCCGACTAGGTTCGGAACCGTGATTTTGCAAAAGCGTATAAATGGATAATATGCATGATATTTAGTGTCACTTAGATTAGAAAATGTATATAAAATTGTTTTAAGAATAGTATTACAATAAAAAATTGTTTAAGTACAATATTTAGACAAAAAATAAACATATAATGACGCAATTTCAAAATATTCTCCTTTTGTGAAAAATGCTTCCATTATAATAATATTTTGCCTGTATATATCTCAGACCTCTCTACAGAGGCTCAAGTAGAATTTTTGAAATATATAATTTAGAAGTGGGTTTATCCATATTTTACGACAACAAAGGGGAGAAATTTTAAGAAAAAAACGACGAAAATTATTTTAATGGGTGGTAACTCTGAAAATAATGTGAATTTTTCAAAAATCCTAGTTCAGATTCTCTGGAGAAGTCTTTACTTTATATAAGCAAAATATTTTTATTATTTTAGAAGTATTTTTTATAAAAGGAGAACATTTTGAAAAAAGATTATTCTAAGTTAATTTTTTGCCAAAATATTGTATTTAAATAAATTTTTTTATCAAAATGTCCTTAAAACAATTTTATATCTGTATTCTAATCTAAGTGACGCTAAATATCATGAAAATTATCCATTTATGCGCTTTTTTAAAATTACGGTTCCGAACGTAGTCGGATACCTTAAATAAAACCGGATGAAACCAGACATCCAGTATAATCTTTGCAAAGTATTGCTTTCCATTAGTAAAGCGCAAAATTTGATATTAACATATCCTAAATTAATTTTTTTGAATATAGTGCATTTAATATAACCTTTTTTATCACTCAATAAACGAAGAAATTAATTTCAGAATAAAAATTAACGAACGATATTTCTAGTTATCAGGCTCCTCAATCTTCCAATGAAAATAATGAGTTTTTAGAGAATTTACGATACTATAACTAGCTCTAAAAATAGTAATGGGACACTTGAGTTGTAATCATAATCCTTGAAAAAGATGATTAAAATTTAGCTTTTTTTTCTCTTTTAATTTAAAACTGAAATGGGACTCTTAGCAATGAACAACGAAATTTTATTATTCAGATATATAGTTAAACATGTAAAAACGCAAAAAAAAAAAAAAAAAAAAAAAAAATTACACCAGCGGAATATTAAAGTTAAAATTTCAATAATGTAATCAAGTAACAGAGTTTTTAGAAAGTGGAACGAATTAATTTATATTTCTGTGAAGAAATTAGCAAATTTAACCCCTCTTGTTATAACTGTAACTGACTGTCCCAAACAGCAGAAGCTCTCTAGTCACAACTCATCTTTAGTAAAGGTCAAATGAGGAAAAAATATGGTCATTATTAAAAACCGTCCATGCTCGTTGTCCTTAATTTTTAACACCCTTTTATAAGTTTCACTTGTATGTAACAGAATCTTTGAACTCAATTTTTACCTATTTAAAAGGTCAGATTAATTCGAAATTTTGCTCACTTGTCCAGGACCGATGGCAATGCAATAATTTAATAATTTTGTTCCATTGTCCTGATCAGGACTAACGATTTCCCATTTTCGGATCCCATTCCGCATCTGGCGACTAATTTCAGATTTGGAAACTAAAAGATTTATTTACAATTTAGTTCGATTAACTATAAAAGGGTGTTTTTTTTTAATTTTTTTAGAACTAAAATTTATTTTATTATTAATAGTATTTGTTGTTTTTGTGTAACCTAACTTAAATTAATAAATAATTGTTACACTAAATGCGATCTCATTGAATTCAACTCCGAATCTACCCTTCTAGTTAAATCTACAACGTACAATGCTTTACACAACTATATTACAAAATAGTGGGAAGCCAATCAAATGAACCATTTTTATAATGCATCTTTCTAATTAGATTTTACTGATTAAAATTTCTTCTTTCTCTCCCCTCTTCAATTTTGAAGATACGTTTGTTTCTGATGCTTTTAATATTTATTTCTACTTCTAATTTTCTAAACTTTCAGTAATATGGAATTCAATTCAGAAATTAATAGCAAATTTTTTAAAAAATTCTGAACATCGATAGCAAATATACTATCGCAAAAAATTTATTTGCTGTTCCTTGTTTGATGATGTAGCATGATTTGCGAGTTTTCATGCCCAAATTCCGAGTGTAACTTGTTCAGAGAACGCATGATATGTGCAATTAAATTGTGAAATAAATGGAGCGTAAATTCTGTCGTATACGTATACTTCGTTGCGTGAGTTTTTAAAATATTTGATAATTATGCATTTCACCACACCGCCACCTCGGTTGTTATTTACCTGAAATTTGTTTAATACGCCAATGAAAGCAGCAATGATATCGACTGATAAATCTCAGCTTAGGTTTTTTCGCCCTATTTAAATAGTCCCTATTGAAATAAATAATCCCTATTAATTTGCCAATTAATTTTTTCCTTGAATATTGGTCGCATAACAAAATAGAAATGCTTGCATATGATAAAAGTAGTATTTACAAAAAGTTAAAAGGAAAACTGAGATTTTATGTAAATTACTAGTAGCGGTGATAGATGAGCCGTCGTGGTAGCAAACTCGTGGCTGGCGGTACTAGTGTCGGGGTCTGAATTGTGATACAGTTAAAGACCTGTCATATGGAGGGGCTGATTCACGTTAAATCTGTCGAGGCTCAATTTCTTCACGTTGGCATGGTGAGGAATTTTGGAGGATGGGGTGTCAGCTCAGGTGTCGTTCTCGTCACTTGGCCATAGTTCAAATTTACGGTCCGACGCCAATTGTCCCTGAGTTGGTTCAGAGTGCGATATTAATAAACAATCGAAAATTTTCAACAGCTGTGTAAATAATATATTAATAGTATTGAAATAATTTTGATATTACTTCGTCATTTTTTAGCTTTTTTCTAGTTTTGCGAAAGGTGTTTGAAAATTCTAGGTTGAACAGAATACGAATTTTGTAACAAGTGAATTTATGTAATATATATTCATTTGTAAAATTAATGAAAAATGAAAATGTTTTTACAAATGAATCCATCTTTTTAATATTCACACATTTTTTATGTATATTAATTGTCTACATTCCGGATAAAAAAATGCTTCTAGGAAATTATTCCCTTCACCTTTTGTTTTTCAAACGAAGTTCATAAGGCTTTACGAAAGCACATTCAATGAAAACGCATTCTTTGTCATGTTTAACTTTAAGAACTAGTTTTATATTTAGATCATATATTTCTTCATTTTTGTCATTTCTTTGTATAAATAAATTTAACGCATAAGTATTATCCATAGTAACTTTATTATACTAAATCGACAAAAGCGAATCCCCCAATTTTTATTATGAATACACAGTGAAAAATATTCCTCTTTGATTAAAATCGCATTTAATTAAATACTTGTAGCTATCAAACTATGTTTGCAAAAGGAATATTTCATTCTTGAAGACCAGTTTATAATTTTTATAAATCTTATTTTATACAGTAATCTTAAATGAACTTATCAAGGAAACTCAGTATATACTCAGTTAATACTTTCTATTTATAGAAAAGGATATGATCTCTGCAAAAAGTTTAACATCTCTGAATTTTTTTTTTTGCTAGTACTTATCGTAAAATAGTTTTCTTATCTACCATGAAATCAATTATGATACTTTAATACGAGATAGATGAAATGGAAATAGATATATATTATCAAATTGAATCCTAATGGCCAATTATACAAATAAAGCCTTCAAATGTTCGATGATATCTCGCTATGCAAAAGAGGTTTGGAGACTAACATGGTTTCAAAATAAGGTCATTACTATTAATCAATATGTATGACTTGCATGTCTGCTGAAGAGTTCCCTCGACATCTGTTGACATTAAAGGAAAAAGAGGAAAGTAATATAAAAAAACTTTTTTTAATTCAATTCCTACTTAGGTCAACAAAGAAAAAGTTTATTTTTGTTACTTTTTATTAAATAGTTACAATTAATATAAATATGTATATACCTATGATGGAATCACTATATTAATTGACAAAATAGAAAGCGAATTTCCTTGCAATTTTCAATTTTCCTTTCTCTTTATGGTGTTAAACTATTTTTGTTTTCTTGTTACTATTTGCTCATTAATTAAATTTAATTATTCTAATAAAATAGTATAGTAAAAAAGAAATCACATTCTCAGAAATTAGGCCATCCCAGGTGGGATTTGAACTCACGACCTTTGGATTAGATGTCCATTGCGTTACATGGACGTAACGAATGATTTTATTTTCTATATATGCTGTTGGACTGTTATTTTTGTTTGTTACTATTTTTTCCTTTTTTAATTTAACGAATGAGTTAATATTTGACAAAATGTATTAACGTCAAGTCTCATCCACTACAAGATTAAAAAAATGTATTTGAACTTGAATGGATGAATATAAAGTATTTTATTAACGATTGAAAAAATTTGAACTCTCTCTCTCTCTCTCTCTATATATATATATGAGAGAGAGAGAAAGAGAGAGAGAGTGAACTAATAGCAGGAATTGAAAAAAGCAAGAGTTTTGTGTCAGTTTGAAGCACAGTCAATACTGAAAAAACTCCTATCAACAAGACTGATGCTTTCATTTCATCCAACAATACAGACAAGAAAATATTAATATAATATAATTTGTGTTTGAAAAAAGCAGATAAATAATTCCAGTGATTGGAATTTCCTATGCTATCAAGCGTCTCTAGTTACAGAATAATTTGCAAATGCATCAATCGTGCTTTGTAGATAGAAATTTTAAGGTTATACCTAGCATGGGGAAAGTGGATATTTCACCCAAAATGAAAAAGGGCGATGGCTGAAAACAAAGGAAAATAACATTCTTTTGTTCGATAGTAATCGGTTCTGCCGTCTTTATTGCGCTCTCCATATCCTCAGACAATCGAAAGTGGATCACGCCTCCTAAATAAACACAATGCACTTAGTTAGTATCTTATCCCTCTTATGACGAAGCTCTTTTTGAATTTTTAAAACTGTGCTCGTTTAATTTTGACACGTAATGGCAAGATCACTAGGAAAAGTAGAACGAACTGCAAGGTTACGAACGGGTTGGTGGAATTCTCTTGGAGGTAGTTATATATTATCCGTTATATACCATAACAGACATAACTAGCAAAGGTATTTGATTTAACACGCCTCCTTTTTGATTTGGCACGATTCTTTTTCGTTGCCACAAAAAATGTAAATGTCTTATTATTTTTTCAGTATTCACCTTATGACCTTGTTGTAATTGAATTTGCATTCCAAAGAGCTCGTAAAACTAGGAAGTGTGACATAATACATAAATAGCCCTACTCGCTACTTAAAAGCTATAACATTATTTTTTTTATTTTATAAGTAGAATTTTATTCATGATTGGAATGGAGAGAGTCATTGATTTTTATTACTTAATTGAAAAAAAAAATATCTTCATTATCACTTGGTAAAAGATAAAATATTTTTTTAAAAAATTTAGATAATTCGACTTAAAGTTTCAGTTAGCTTTATGAATCATATAATTAACAAACGTAACATGAAATATTATTGTTTATTATGATAGTATCTGAATTATTTGCTAAAGTATAACAGTGAATTAAAACACTGTTGCGTTAATTAATTGTGATACACAGAAACAGAACATCAGTGTATAATTTGTTGTGTATAATTTTTTCATTATAAAGTCAATTTACATTTGTGACTTTTTTCACAGAATAAATAATCTTTCCCTGGGTAGATTGATAAACAATTAAAAGCATCTTAGTATATTTCATAACATGAATTTATGTATAGATATATCAAGGAGGGGGGGGGGCGAAAACAGGAGGATTTATGGGATCCCTCCTCTCCCTCTCACAATTATTAAATGTCTTAACCCTTTCGGGACGAAGGACGCAAACGCGTGCCGGAGGTTTCTGTCGCGAGCGTCACTCACAGGCCGAAGGGTTTTGTGTATAGTTAAGCCTAAATCCACAAAAAAACCGAAACTTAGAACGCGTTATTTAATATAGTTCTGTATACACAATTAACACATGCTTTTTTCATTTCGTATATATATTTACATACTCCATTTACTAAAGTTACTTTCTGTTTAAGTGCAATATCTTAAACATTTTATTGTCAGTATTTATTTATCATTTAAGTCCATTTACGATTCAATGAGTTAAAGCCTAAAATCTTCCTTCTTCCTCAGTGGCTCGATAGCCCAGGGTGGGGCCTTGGCCTTCTCAATAAGCCTTTTTCAAGCCAGCTTTCTTCCTGCTAGTGTTCTCCAATGCCTAGTTCTTAAAAGTATGAGATCTTTTTCTAGGCCATCAATTTATCTTAGATTTGGCCTGCCTTTTCTCCGTGTGCCAATTGGTTGTGCATTGAAGACTTTTCTAGTGGTTCGGTCTTCGTCCATTCTGACAACGTTTAATTCGTTGTATTTGGATGAAGTTAACGATATCAGATTATTTACATGAAGGATAAAGCTCGAAATTTGATCTTATTCACCATATGCCATTTTCCTGAATGCCTCCAAAAATAAAGCCTAAATTCTACCACTCCAAAAATAAATTCTGCACACGCTACTGATTTATAAATTTATTTATATTAACAGAATAAGGCACAATGTATGGTAATGATACAACAGAAATAAGATAAAATTTATGAATTATATATACTCAAGTGTTTCCTCCCTGGAAATAAAAGAATGTTTAAATGCTCAACTAAGTTTTTAAAGAAATTATTACACAACTTTTGAATCAAAATATTCTGATATAATTTGCACATTTTATATTTGTTCCTTATTTTAAACACGAATCAGCCAGCTATACAAATAATAGATTATTCATTCATCAGCAAACAATAAGCGTTAACACTAAAACTGTTCCCTTCTATTATGCAATTAAAATATTCCAAGAAAAACTACAAATATATATTCACTTCATTTATTTATAATTTTTTTCGTTTATACCATTTTTGTGCGTGGAGACTAATTGAGGTAAGAAGGTTCAAAACCAGTACTATCATCAAGGTAGAATTTTAAAACTAGCCAACAAACTAGTACAGAAGAAGAGGAAGCAAGGAAGCAAGCAATTCTTACTGCTTATAAGTATTTAAAAGCTAGATGGAATAATTACCATATATTTAGTTATCTGTGAGTAATCTTCCTTTCAGAGATAACTGGATGTTGGTCCACTTTTTCCTGATATCAAGGAAAGGTGTCTGAAATCTCCTCTCCCTAGAAAAATATTTGTTTAACATTGAATTGGAAATTATATGTTCTATATTAGTTCTTTAAATAACTGCATGTTTCATCAGTATTCTGAGGGTATAAAATTCATATACATCTTATTCATAAAGATGATTATTAGGTTGAATATATCTTGTACAAAAAATAGCAGATGGTTAATAATAATCTGTATTAAAATTTTCCTTCCGATTTTTGTTTAAATATTTTATTCCTTATTTGACTTTAAGAAAAATTAATAAGGTGATATGCTTCGTTGCTGCATCTTTATGAATCCTTAATCACTTAACAGATAAATTATACTAAACGTTTTTTAATTAAAAAAAGAGCACTTATTAATTTTTTTAAACTCTTGATTCCTTAGATCAGTGATCCGCAACCCCGGTCCGTGGATCAAATGGTGCCGGGCCACCTAAAGAACATTAAACTATAGCCATTTTATTTAAAGTGGTGCATTTCTCTCGGATTTGCGCAACTTTCCACGGAAATCACTTTTATTCATTTTTGGTGTAACTGTATTTTATTCTGAAGGCATATTTAAATGTGTAACCAAAAATTGTTAAATCAAAACAATCTAAAATGTAAATCAACGTGTCCCACCCTCAATGGGCCGCGGTAAAATTATCATATGTCGACCGGTCCGCAGCGATAAAAAGGTTGCGGCGCACTGCCTTAGATCACAAAATTACGAATTTTCAATAAGACGATTTTTTTTTCTAATTTTAATACTCGGTTTTTTAAAAATAATAATCATAAAATTTTGTTGAGTTTTTAAAGGAATGCAACAATTATAAATAAGGAATTCTTACATAAGTGGAAAATTTTATTCAAAATAATTCATTTCTCTTTCAAGGGAAAAATTAATCTGAATCGAAAACAATGGAAAATATTGAGAAACGTATATCTCTGCTCTAGATAATTTTTCAAATTTAATTTTCTTGTTTCTAATTAACAATGATACTCCATATTTGTTTTAAATACCAAATATAATGATGCAAAAACATGATTAAAGTACGAAAACTCTTAAAAATTGTCTTAATATCGTAAACGTGTGCAAGCACTAAGTTTTTTAATGCTAGAATAAACACACCACATCAAACATCAAAATATAACAAATGTACTGTTGATATTTAAAAAGTATGCAATATTTTTTCCCAAGGTTTGATATCTGATATGATAGAATGGCATTGATTTTTCCGGTATGATTTCACACAGCTGTTAATACCACTACAAATGGACAGGTGTGTCGACGTCTCGTATTTCTTTTCAAGATGTCAAATGTTGAGACTTTCTTGACGTCAACGTAGGTTGCAAGAAGGCGCCGAAGTTTTCAGAAACTTTTCACTATTCTGTGACTCGCCCTGCTGTCTTGTGGTGGGTTGAGTCTTAGAAAAACTTTCTCTTTACAGTGACACCCTCGCTGAGTCAATGTTTTCTCCATTTTGGGCCTAAGTTGTTGACCTACTGTAAGAGGTTGCGTCAAAACAGGTTTAAATTAGTCAAAGAAAATTTTTTTTATAATGAAAACAAAATATTTTGATACAATTGTTCATTTCGAAAACATATACTTTGTTCTGCCATTCTGCAAATACCTGTTCGAATGATGGATAATAATTCTAAAATTTTTGCATTTTCATTTTTTTCTTTTTGTATAAAATAGCTATGCGCCATAATTTTAAAAGGAAGAAAATAAATAGAAAAAAAAATTTTTTTTCTTTTTCCAAAAGGGAGGGGAAGAAAAAAACATTTAAAAAAAGTGAGAAATTAAGTACAATTTTTGACTATGTTTTTTAAATTTATTAAAATGCCATTAAATTAAAACATGGTTTTATCTTTACAAGCATTCTATTAAAATGTAACTAAACTTTTTTTAGCTGTCCATACTTTAATTGCCTTTTCAATTTCAGTATCGATTAGAAGCGTATGGAACTCATTTTGTTGATCAATTAAGTTTTACTCCAAATATTGTTTAACGCGAACAAACGAATAAAATCATAAAACAAAAATAAATTCTTAATTTTTGGGGGAATTTCTTTTAGCAATCTATTTTATGCTCTAAAAAAATTGGAAATGGAATTCGTATTTTAAAAATTAGTTTTGCAAATCAATATATTTTTTTGCAACATAAATATGGCATTGTAGCTTACAAGCGATTGTAGAATTCTCTGGAGTCATGTTAATAGAATTATAAACAACTTTTTTCTGTATAAGTATAATTAATTTTGTGGAATATTATGCTTGTAGTTGTGTTCAAAATTAAGTCTAAGTCCGAAATGCACAACAATTTAATTTAACGGCATTCCACACAGAGATGGACTGCATTTTGGAAACATAATCATATCATTTTTATTACAAAAAAAAGTAATGTTACCTCTTATTTTCTGTGTAGGTCATTGTTTTAAAAAATGGCTTATAAGACTCAGTTTTTTTTTCTTTCTGTTGTGTCATCGATGTATAATGTAAGACAATTAAAATGTTTTTGAAATAAAACAATATGTTAAAAAATACGGAGAGTTCCTAAATGATATCCTACGTAATGGGGAAAAAATCTCATTCATGCAGCTTTTCCTTTCAAGGTCTTTGAAAGCCACGTGAGAAACACTAGACAGCATTCGTTACATAGCTATTTTTTCTCTTATTTTTTTTTAATAAATAATTTGCTTCTTATGAAATATCTCGAACGTGACAAAAAGAATACCTGTAGAAAATCACTAAGGTTGAACTGGATAACATAGGCAATTAATCTTGCTTTCGTTGTTATAATGTTGCATAAGCTTAATTCTACATTACTTTAATCTTAAGACGAGGTAGTTTAAAAGAAATAATTTTACATTCAGTGTGTGTATAAATTTCTATTTTTTATACAACTATTAAATTTGAACAGATTTTGGTTCATCGATACATTGGAGGAAAATCAATCAAAAAAGTTTCAATAACTCTTCAATTACATTCGCGGTAATTTGTCAATATCCAAAAATTAAATATTACATGTTCAAAGCATATACAAATCGTTGACGTATGTTTATAACCTTGATTTTTTTCCTCGTTAATTCTTATTGCAGAAATTTACTATTAATCGCACATACATAGGATTTACCAAATTACAATTTTTTTTTTATGGTTGATCTAGAAGAAGCTTAATTTATAAAATTTTAAAAAAGTAATCTTTCATTAAACTGAGATAATTCTTACTGAACATCACAATAGAGTATTTTGCTCTTTCGTGTGTACATGCTATATAATATGCATGTTTATAAATTTGTATTAATATCAATTTCATAAAAGTAAAGATTTTTATTTTGAATAATATGTATGCTTAAATGTTTGTTAATATGATTCAATACAAATGATTACTTTAGTAAAATTATATTTAATTTTATAAAATTAATATATGCTTGTGCATATATGATTAGAATTATGATAACTCACGATATCTGTTTCTTTCAGCTGCTCTCTATATGTCACCAGTTCAAACAGAATGTCTGAATTTGGATTACTACATTCCGCAAAATCAAGAAAATGAAAACACCAAGAGATTTTCAGATCAAAGATGGGAGAGAATCCGTAAGTATTATGGATTTTAAATTACTCTTTTCTAGTTTGATTTTAGTTGTTTCTTGATATATTGAGTGAGGAACGCTGTGTGTGTTGGGAAAAGTATTGACATTTACAAATAGAGAAAATTTACTTGTTCGGTGTCATTTGCGTTCAACACAGTTCTACCAAAATTACGAATTTAAAACTTTCAATCTAAGTGATATTTAAATGTCATCTTTCAACTTACATGGCCAAGAAAAATTTAGTAATTTAATATGCGTATCTTACTTACCTAATTGATTTTCGCTCAAGCTCAAAATTTTTTCAGCATTAAACCATTGTAAAGTATTTAAGACAAATACATTAATTGGAGGTTTCATCCTGACAGTTGACAAGAGAGAAAGGTATGTGTTCTCCACATTATTCGTTTCCAGGCCATAAAATATAATTTCGTTATTTATTACTTACGTGTATTCGGGAAATCAATTCCCAAAGTATTAACACTTCAGTGCCCAGCACCACTAAAGACCCGCCGTGTAGGGCAGCGATGCACGTTAAATCTGCCGAGAGTTGAAGCGTCCTCCCGTTGGTATGGTAGTTAGGAGAGGGGTCGTCCATGGCACTTGACCATGGTTCAAAATTACGTTGTCCGTTGCCAAAAGCCCTTGTGTAGCTGAACAGTGTGACGTTAATATTCACTCACTCACTCCTTTTTTCGTGTTTTCTGTTATGGGAAAATAGTTTCCCCTTAAGAAAAAAAAAAAAATGGCGCATCAGTGCCTTTAAATGTAGAGTGTCTAAGCATAAAATATATTGTGGTATTATCTGAACTGTACATTTTTGTGCAATTTTATTGGCAAAATCATATATTTCTTGATCTTCGGGATATTCAGTAGGGAATGTATCATTAATAGAGCTCAAAAGATTTGAGCCAACAATGAAGTAATTTTGGGTGTATTGTATTGGAGAGAGCTGAGTTGTCGCTCTCTCTGATTGGTTCTTGGAACGTGAGGAAACTGACTCTCATTGGCTGCTCAAGGGTCTAGTAAAGTAGTATATGATAGAAGGGGCGGGGATTGTGTCCAGTAGTGAGAGATACAGATTCAAAAATAGGTTAAAATTTAGCAAAATAAATGTGCAGTAAATAAAAATTTCACTATTAAATTAAATTTATGAAGTGAGAAGTATTCTTCTCGGTCTTCTAGTACTAATATTAGAAGAGTTTATTTACATATGTGCAGATATGCTTGACCCTAACAGAGCAGGGGGGGAGGGGTGCATTGAACTCTACTTGTCATCTGGGCGCATGCAGCAAGAACCAATATCAATCTCATTGAAAGCTCCCAAAATGTAACTCTAAGACAGATTCTCGATGCCCACTGGTACATGAGAAATGCTGACATTAGAGCAGCATGCAATATCCCGACCATCAGACAAACGATCCGCAAACTTGCAATTAACTTTTTCAGTAACATAGATGGACATGGCAACCCATCTATCCAACTATCCCTACTTATCCAACCTATCCCTTCATCCGTAGACCGAGACATCTTGGTCGATCCCGATTTTAATTAATTTTTACTGTATTCTAAATTTTTATTCCAATTTCAACCCTTTCATCCCTTTCTCACTGCGATCCAACTCTGCTGAATCGCAGTTTGCTCTGATTGGCTACCCAGTCTAGCAAAGCTTATATACCCCATTAACTGTACTCTTGGCTCGGCCAATAAAATTGCTTCCTTTCATTCTACAGTCCATATTCCCACCTCCCGAAATTTTTTCCCACAATTTCTGATCTCGGTTCTTGCTGCAACCCGATTGGCCACCATAACTCCGCCCACTTCAGGGCGATATGAATGATTTTCTAGCTCTTAAAAGAGCTTTTTATTCTCATTTTATTTAAAGAAAATCCTCGATCTCAAAACCACGCCTACTTGCCACGTTCGAACCACCAATAAGGACACTCTCTCTCAGGCAGGCCCACCCACACAAGGACTCAGCAGCTGCACTCGGATTGGCTAGGATAACTCCGCCTACTTTTTTCAACAAGCTACTCTGATTTTTCTAAGTTCAATGTTTTTTCTATGTTTTTAAAGTTAAATTTTTAATAGTTTTTGAAACCTCACATCCAAGTAACTTATATTTTCATAATCTACAGAACCTATATTATTATAAAATGATCATTTTCCTAAAACTGGGCATTGGTAGAATTCATTAAAGGCATATAAAAACTACCTGATAGGAGATTAGGGGCCGACAGGCCTAGGTGCTCCAAATAAGTCTGTCAACGATCAAGGACTCAGCAACAATCTCGATATGGGATGGAGGAACGCTTCGCGTTCCATTTCCCAGTGACATCCAGCGTCATCCAGAGTCATTTTATTTAAATTCTTAAAAGTTTCACCCATTAAATTTTTTCATATTTTAGATCTTTTTTTTTTCTTACATTAATTCTTCCCTTAATTTAATACTTTTTTAAAATGGGCATTGGTATAATTCTGTTCAATCATCTAAAATTCCAGGATAGGAGATTAGAGTCCGACGGGACTATGTGCTCCAAAACTCACCCCAACGAACAACTCTACTTGTCCCCTTTCTTTGACCACCCACACACATGCTATTTCCCAGATTCCTGGGATTTCAGATCCCCGCGGTCCTTTGAGGGGAAATATAGAAAAGCACATCAGTTCGGTACTGAAAAATTAAATTTATTTAAGTCTTCTTCCGGAAGAAAATTAATATTAAGTGTTTCTGAAAAACACGAGTTATTGAAATTTCCACGACACTACACCACGAAGAGTCAAGAATATTTTAAGGTTTTTGCGTAACCTTTCATATAGCTTTCAAACTAAACGAGCAAACTTCAATGTGTCAGAATTTCGCGAATATATTTTATTCGACTTTTTTCCCTTCTCAGTTGTTACTCGAAAACCCCTGAAGCATAAAAAAATCCCTTTGAGCAATGTTCCCTTTTGACTTTGTTTATATCGTAAAAACAACTAACATATTTATGCTTTGAAATGCTTTCTTAGAATTAATGCAAAACTTGTGGAGAACATAGAATAGTAGAGAATATGAGGAAGCCACAAAGATACACATTTTGAACACAAAAAGATAAACATATGTTAATAACTTTTGGTAGTTCATTTCGAAACGCTTGTGTTTTTCTTTTGAGTTACAATGATGGCAATAACTAAGCAGAAAAGTGTGTTCGAAACTATCTGCTTAGTTGGCTATATAGGACACTCTTGAAAAATTATTCCTTTATTTGGGTTATCCCTTTTTCCTGTTCCATCTGCCGGTGCGATCATTCTAAGTAAAATGTCACTCGATTTAGGGATTACAGAATGAGATGATTTGTAACTAGCAGAAAACAAAATTATCTTCGTGATTTATTTTAGTTTTTGTACCATTTATAGTTAGTGAAAATTCTTATGTATAAGAGGGAAAAAAGATGTAACCATTCAGAAACAAATAAAAAAATCATACACTTACTCACACAATGAATATTTTTTCGAAAAACAAATTATTACATTTTCACCGAGTCTGTGATACCGTACGGGAAAAAAATATTTATACGTTTCTAATGTACAAATATAAGAAATTAATGGTTGAGATCTAAAGGATAAACATTAATTTCAAGACTGGAAGATGAAAATGTTAAAGAAGTTAATCTGTATGCTGTCGAGTTTCAGGTTTGAGACTTAAAACTTTTAATTATTTTAAATAGTTTTAATGCCTTTTTGAATTCTAAGCTAAGTTGAAGTGCTCAGTAAGTTATGGAATTGGCAAAGGGCTAAATTTGTTTTCTGTTTGGATTTTTCAACAAGCTTCTCGAAAGTTGATAGATAAGGAAAAATGAGCCAGTCCCTGGAAGTATTTTTTGGGGGGCGGGGGGAGGGATTATATATATATATTACAATAATTCCCTATAGCATCCTTTTAATTAACTCTTTTAATAATATTGGAATAATCTTTTAATTATTTGGTTCGAAACTAACACCCTGATCTTAATCGTAATCTACTAATATTATTACATCATAAATCCCTTTCCTGCCCATTGTAATCAATCAGAGCTCTTATTACAAAAATGTCACATGATGTTCAACGTCAGGTATAAAAACCGATGTCTCTGGAAATCCCGCTCTCTTCGCTCGTTTATCTGTAGTCATGTAGCCGGCTACAGCGCGTTCTGTGTGTGTCTTTGTTTGTGCTATGACGTTTGCTTCTTGTATGTGTATTGTCGTCCCTACTGGATCTTTGTGTTTCCGGATGTGAATAAAAAGGAATAACGAAATACATGAGAATGTATTACGCTCCACGTAACATAGAAAATCCCACCACCGGCCACGCCTTATCTTTGGTTACCTGCAGTAATAACATCCACTCACCACGTCTTACATTAGCTTAACCAATCTCCAGAAATATAACAGGAATATTTATATATATCTTTATATATAAAAAATCTTCTGTGCGTGTGTTTGTCACTAAACTCCTCCTAAACGGCTGGACCGATTTCGATGAAATTTTTTGTGTGGGTTCAAGTGAATTCGAGAATGGTTTAGATTTACAATTCGATCCGATATCGCAATTAGTTAAAAAGATATTAATTAAAAACATTAAAAAAATACAACTCAACATTCACCTGCATTGTTGCAACAACGCTTCCTTTTCCAAATTCCTTTCAACTAAATGCTTTAACACGTGAGAAAAAAACCTTTTCAAATTTTGACATAAGTCGCCAAAAAGGTCGATAAGTCACCAACGTGGCTGTATTTGTAATTTTTAAAATAATTAGTTTTAATCAATTAATTTTTATTAATTACAATTAAATTATTGTATTGTCATCCAAAATAAGCATGTACATTACATTTCAGCTCAATTGAGCGCTTTAAAATGTATTTTGTTAACGATTGAAAATTCCACCAAGATAAATAAATAAACAAACAAACAAATAAAATATGTATAGAGATCGTGAGCTAATAGTAGGAATTGAAAAAGACGTAAGTTGGCGACGAAAATTGATTTTCAGCCAAACTGGCCAAACCCGGTCTTTATTGTTACGAAAATTCAGACGATTCACGCTTTTTAGCGTTTTTAATTAATATCTTTTCAAATAATCTTTATATATGTAATTCTTCTGTGCGTGTGTGGGAAACTGAACTCCTCCTAAACGGCTGGACTGATTTTGATGAAAGTCTTTGTCTGTTCCAGTGGACTAGAGAATGGTTTAGACTTATAATTCGGCTTAGAAATGTTTATTAAATTAATTTTTTATTTATAAATTGTTGATCTTGGAATGTTTTACATTGGATCCGGCAGACTGCGTTACGATCGCAGTATCGAATATTCAAAAATCTTTTATTTTGAATTTAAGATGTGTGTACAGGACAACGTCTGTCGGGTCCTCTAGTATATATATATATATATATATATATATATATATATATATATATATATATATATATATATATATATATATATATATATATATATATATATATATATATATATATATATATATATACATACTTGCAAGATGCTCATATTACTTCATTAGTTGATACACGTCTCAAACTTTCAGAATTTTTGATGTTCTTTGGCTGCTATAAACGCAAAGAAGTATATGCTCTAGGATTCTATTAATTCGAGGTATCAGGCTTAAAAATTAATGGATTCTTTAATACCTTAGTAAAAAATCTGCAATGGTTCGACAGTCCTGGGTGGACCCTGACCTTCTCCAGAAGTTTTCCTCATGCATCTCTACTTTTGGCAATTGTTTTCCAGTTTTTGACCTTTAAAATATTTAGGTCTTTTTCAACATAGTCAATCCATCTTAACGGGGTCTGCCTCGAGGTCTATTTCCCATGGGCTTTGCCAGAAAGATTTTCTTGCAGCAGCGATTTTCATTCATTCTAGCCAGATAACCAGCCCATTTAAGCCTCTGTAATTTGACAAATTTCCTCAGTAAAATCAACATATCTAAATTAAAAATAATTTTATAATAGTACTTTATTCCTCTCAAAGCAATAGCGAGTAAGAGATTGATTTTACCTAAATTAATAACAATATCACTTTAAAATTTATTAAAAAACGTTTAATTTAATGACAGGTTTCAGTGAAGTAAAATGCGTTATGTAATTGTCATGCTATTTTAGTCTTCTATATTGATTTACGTTTATAATGTGAATTCTTTAACGTACTATTTCTTCAGCTATGCATGCTGCTTCATATAATTAATAATAACAAGCTGTCAAACTATAACAGTATTCGATAAAATATAAAAGAAAACGTCATTCCTTATACAGAAGTTTTGTTGTTGTTGCTTATGCCACCCGATCGACAGTAGTATTAGATCCAGGTCCACGAAATTCATCATGGCAAGTGGCTAGTTGTACGCCTGTCGCTAACTGTAGCCTTATACAGATGTAAAAACAGCTATAGTAATATATTTTTTTTGCAGTGAGGTTATTTTTTTATATTTCAAAAGTAGATTTCCTTTTGTACCCCCCCATTATTGAAAAGGATTGATAATTCCAGTATCAATTTCTGCTGGGTTTGTCCCATAAAAGAAAGAATAATTATTCTTATTTAGCACAGAAAGCTTTCAAATTATAATAGTATTGGACAAAATTCTAATGATAACACAATAATATAAAAGAAAATAGTGCTATTCCTTAATAAAAGTAAAAGCAGACACACACAGTGGCGCACACAAGGGGGGGGGTGTCCCCTCCCAAGCCCTTGATTTTTCCCCCGATTGATTATAATTTTAATTATATAATACGTAAAATTTAATTAAATATTTGTTTTAATGTTTAATTTTATTAATGAATACTAATTATTTATTCAATAATTAGTTTTTTACTGTTTTTTGTTCCCCCAAATCGACAAAATCAAAAGGAGCATGATACAAGAATGGTGGACTTTCGACCCTGGATCCCCTCCTCCCTGGAAAACTTCTGTGTGCACCATTGGACACGCATATTATTTATTTTTACAGTGATGTTATTTTTTTTGTCTATTTCAAATGCAGATTTCGTTTTGAACTCGTTATTCAAAGCGATTAATCATTTCAGTAACAATTTCTGCTTGTTCCCTTTGTTACATAAAGAAGAATTAATTTTATTTTGTAGGGAAAGAAACACAACTCCGACAAAAGATATTAGTTAAATAACTTTTCTTTGTAAGTAAAAGTTTCACTTTCTGACTTTTTCCTTGTTTACATTTGGAATCTACAATAACCTTATAGAATTTAATGATTAATAATAACAATTATTATTATCATTTCATTTCTTTTATATTATTATGTTATTTTCCAACATTAAGAATGAAATAATGCGACATTTTGTAGGATTTAATGCTTACATTCTACAACAGAAGTGCCTCAAGGACCGCATTTTATCGTTCCAAGGTAGCTTAAGACGAACAGAATTTTCCTTTCACAGGAAAAATTTTTCCTACTAAGTACTTCCCAAAGTCCTTATTTTGTCACCAGAGATGGGCCACATATCACTTTTCGTATCTGAACAAAGCACGAATCCTAGATAACCTGTCACCACAGAAATGACCCTTTTCCGACTCTTCAGAGCTATCCTCGAAACATTTGCAGCAATTGTTGGTCGTTGGGAAATCGTTCCATTCTTTTCATTCTAAAACATAATTCCTGAAGTCCCATTGTTTTCTGTATGGAACATAAATCCGTTTAACTGACTTTTACTATCCTCTGTATGAGAGAGTGTTGATCCGCGATGTTTATACGTAAATATAGGTTTGAAATCTATACTGAGATTCGAGGCTATAAAATGTGCGTTTCTCTTCCTGATCTGTTCACAAATCCTCTGTAGTTTTATGTCACAGTGAATGACCCATTTCCGATTCTTTTGTGTTATTTTAAAGATATTTTTTACAAAATTTGGTAAACTTAACAGTATTTAATAAAGAGAATAACAATATTTTCACTAGGAAACAACCCAAAAATGTGTTTTAAAATTATTATAAGTGGTCATTTTTTTCTATCGCAAGAAAAACGACAGCTTTCAAGAAAGAATTGGTAATTTTTTCTTTGTAGAAAATAAAGTAAATGTGAGAGGCATCAAAAATATGAATATATACGTTGAAATACAAAGAATCTTTACAAAAAGTTATATATTCAAGTGATAAAATAATGAAGTTGAAAGCAATAAAAAAAACTATAATTTACTCGAGTAATATATTATTGTATCAGGATAGTAAGAGAAATTTTGAGAATATTTGCATCTTATAGTAACTTATGCATTTCTATAGATACTCATATTATCTTATATGTTGCCAATGTGCATTTTCTTTATTAATTGATCAGAATATTAACAACATAAATTGGTAATAAAACTGTAATACATAACAAAAATATTTCAGACATTCAATTGGTGATTATAACAGTAATAATAATTTTTATTACACGTTTTTAGAGAACCATTGTTAAATTTAAGAAATTTAGTTAAAATTGGGTTTTCGATTTGGCACATAGATATTTATCCGTATATGTATCAAGAATGTAACAAATATTATACCATAATAATAATAAGACAGTCAAGTGTGTATATTTCATATTATAAGTGTGCAATGCATAAAATTGTACATAATCAGTTTAATTAAAAGCAAAATCCAGTGGTCATGGTCACACACACACAGCAACTCATGACAGGTGTGTGATGAGTTCGAGCTCTAGTGCATCTGAAGATCCACAGTGTAAAAGGAGTTGATGTACGTTAAATCTTTCGAGGCTCGAAATCCTCGCTTGGTGTGGAAGTTGGGTGAGTGAGTGAAGATTAACGTCGCACTGTTCAGCTGCACGAGGGCTTTTGGCGACGGACCACGTAATTTTGAACCATGGTCAAGTGACGTGGACGACACCTGAGCTGGCACCCCCCTCTCCTAACTACCACACCACACCAACGGGAGGACGTTTCAGCTCTCGACAGATTTAGCGTGCATCGCTGCCCTACACGGCGGGTCTTCAGTGGTACTGGGCTCGAACTCGTGACAAAGCCAGCCACGATCCGATGCCTATACCACTCGGCTACCGCGGCCATTGTGGAAGTTGGGAGAGTGAATGCTAGCTCAGGTATCATCTCTCGGTTCAAAATTTCGAGGTCCGTCAACAATACCCCTCTTTTTGCTTTATAATGCGACGTTAATAAACACTCGTTCACTCATTCTGAGTTTTGTTTAAAAATTATGGCTTAAGGTTCTTGAGGATTTGTTTTTCATGATATTATGAAACAAACAATTACTTTTTACAACATTAAATTTTGTAAAAATCTAATGTGTAAATTCTTAGGTTTGGTTTAATAGCAAACATTAATATTTTGACTGTCGTATGATTCTGAAGAATTATAATTTTTTGCATCTTGAGATTTTGGAAGAATGCTTACATACAATAAAAGTCATAAGATGGATCTAATCTCGTGAAACTTAAAAACATATCTCCCTTTAAAAAAAAAAGCTCAAGATCTTAATTAACTGTCTCATAGACAGTAAATGTACAAAATAAATTCCTATCATTGTTAACATGCATGTAAGTAGATAATATTTTAGAATTCTTATAACTTCATCCGGTATTCGTGAGAAAATTTTTTGTTAATTTACGGAAAGTAGGATAAAAAGAACTCTTTTTTTTTTTCCCCCGTGACACTCGCTTTGAACAAAGTCGTAATAAAAACTATCAAGGTCATGAATGTGTGAAAATTATTTTCTAGTCCAAGAGCATACCAACTTAGCTTTAATTCCGACGTGCAAAAAGGGGTTAATTTTGTTAAGAACATCTATTCAAGCAGATAAAAGTCCTCGTTTCCAATCCGTCTGTTCTCAGGAGGAATTTCCTTGCAGTCAGTAAAGTTCTTAAAGCCCGGAGGCCACCTGAGGTTCATTCCATCTTTCATTTGACAGAGCGGAACGGTATTTGCCATCTCCCCAAGGGGCTGCCTCCACATACAGTAACACAACGGGTTACAGTTATGAAGTGTAGCACTTTTTTTCTTTCCATTTCCGTACCATTTGGCATTGGTGATTTTTTTTCTCTTTTCTTTCTTTTTTCTCGCTGAGGGATTTCATTGTTTCGCTTCAGTCGGTGCCCAGAGAGATAAACAAGGCCTTGCAATCACCAGAGGCTGTACTTAGGCGGCCTTGAAATTGGGCACAAAACGCTCTTACAGAAGATTTATGCTGTTCAAAAGAGAAGGCACACAGAAACAAAACTGGTGATTATAATGAAAGTCTTGTTCAATCGTCTTTTTTCATCGGAATAAATTTTGAATTAGGGTCGGAAATTTTTGTTCCATGAACTCACCCGATTCGTGTTGTAGTAAAAAGTAGAAAACATATTGAGAGTTTAACTTTAGCACGCCAGGCATATTTTGTTTCAAAATTAGTCTAGAAAGGATTGATTTATGGATGTACGATTGGTTTCTATTTCAGAAAATGATACATACATTAAGTCATTTTTATAGATATTTGTGCACGTTTATGTTTCTTCAAATGATTTCATGCGTGAAAAACCTTAATAACAGGATTAGCGAAAGTTATTTCAAATAATTGCATTTTTATCCATAGTTTTGAGATCATCATACTGCAATATTGCTTAAGAATTGAAATTTGCATTTTATTACGAGTATTATTTGTTACAAAAGACTGAACAGTTTTTCCTCTGGATAAATATCGCCGTAATTTACTTCCTTATTTAAAGGTAACTAATCCATGCTATGCAATAAATGTTTTTTATTGGGAAGAAAAATGCTTTATTCAGTTTTTTTCTGGATTTTTCTTCAGTTATTGATTAAACCATTTGAATGCATACTGCAATAATTTTAAAGGTGGTACTTTTGTAGGAAAGGGATAATTATATATAATATGAATACATTAATACTCTCCAATAATTTCTTAAGAACTAACATAGTTTTTCTTTGTATCGCATTTCGATTGAATTGTAATCCGATGTACAAAGAACGTAACATTTAGTTAAGTATTTTCTATTAATAATTAATTTTACTGATTAATGCTATTTATTTACTCAATAATTAATTTTTTACTGTTCTTTGCTGCCTAAAATCGACAAAATCAAAAGAGTATATTGGGCCACATAACGAGAATGGTGGACTCTCGACCCTGGACCCCCTCTTGAAAAATTCCTGTGTGCGCCACAGCCACAAATCAAAGCAACGTGAAGGCTGTTGAGCAGACCTCATAATCCAAGACCAGCTGAATCTAAACTGATGTCCCTCACCCAAAATTTCTACATCACGCCAACTTGAGGACCGCGACAGATTTAACGTGCGTCGCCCTTCTAAACAACAGGTTTTCAGTGACACCAAGACTCGAACCCACTATTCAATAAGAACAATGCTGATCGTCGCCCATCTGGTATAGTGGTTAGTGACGCTGATTGCTGTGCCGTAGTGTCTGGATTCGAATCCCGGAGAAGACATGGATGTCTGTAAATGTATAGTGCCTTCGCGGCATGGGGGTACTCTAAATAGCCATCGAGCCGCAAGTCCTCTCGTGTGGTTGGGGGTAGGGGAAGAGTAGTGGGACGCCCCTGACCACCCCCGGGGTGTCCTCTCTCAAAAGTGGGGTGGAAACGAGCCAAATCGTACAGTCACTTGTATAGTGCTCAAAGCTACGGCTAACGACAGGCGTCACTTAGCCCTTCGCCATGATGAATTTCATGGGCCTCGATCTGGCCTTTGCCGATCAGGTGGCATCAGTAACAACAATGCTGATCACGTGTTCGTGATCACTTGACTACCGCGGCTACATATAAATTTAGATAAGAATTTACTTCGTACAAATTTGAACTTATTTTGTGTTTCTGAAATAGTTTAAAATATTTGTTCTAGCCTCCATTGAGTAACTTTATTATCCATACTTAAAATTAACATAAATTCAACGCACGCAAAGTAGAGTGAGAGAAATCAAATACAAGGTATTATCCTATATATTGTATGATTCAGATGGCGGAACTTATTCCTTCTTTTTACCTAGCAGAAGTTTCGCTATTGAAAAAGTTGCATGGCGTTGTTAATTTTCGAATCAGTTGTGCAAATATTGTAACTTCCGCCCTTGAACTAAATAAATTTCTTTTTTCTTCCTCCTTTTTGTACAGATACTTAAAACTTTGGTTAACATCCTCACTTCAAATGAAGGGGAACTTCAGCATGTTGATCCGTGAAGAAGTAATACTTTTAAAAAAAATGGTTATTTTTGGTCTAATATTGAATGCATTATTTGACAAGTAATGTTTTAAAAATTTGATGTATATGTTGATAATTGACGGAATATTTCGTTTTGAAAATTTGAAAATATAGTTGTTTCTACGGCTCAACATTTCTAAAAAATGATAAATTTCAAAATTGCACATGTGTGCTTCGCGTGCATAAGCTTTATAATTTTCAAATGTTTTAATAAAAAATATGAAAAAAAATTAAATTTAAAAAATATTTAACCGATCTGAACAGCAGTAATTATTCTGCATTCTAAATTCAAATATATATTAAATAATCAGTTATAAATTTCTAAAAAAATATGAAAAGTCAGTAATAAATTACATTTTTTGAAATATGTCTGATTCCATAATTGGATATCATTCGAAATCAGTATACTGTAAAGCTTATTTGATATTTAAATTTTCGGCCGCTTATGAACTCCGTGTAGTGGAGTTGATGAACATTAAATCTGTAGAGGCTCAAACTCCTCACGTTAGCGAAGTATAGAATTTTTAAAAATGGGTGCCACAACTTGGATGTTGTCCTCTTTATTTGACCGAGTGGCTACGGTAGCCAATTGGTCAAGGTATCGGATCGTGGCTGGCTTGTCACGAGCTCGAGCCCAGTACCACTAAAGACCCGCCGTGTAGGGCAGCGATGCACGTTAAATCTGTCGAGAGCTCAAACGTCCTCCCGTTGGTGCGGTGTGGTAGTAGTTAGGAGAGGGAGGTATCAGCTCAGGTGTCGTCCTCATCACTTTCTAAATTACGAGGTCCGTCGCCAAAAGCCCTCTTGTAGTTGAAGAGTGCGACGTTAATATTCACTCACTCTTCACTTGACCGAGGAACAAAATTATGAGGTTTGTCGTTCGTTCTCTATAATTACTCGTACATGCTGGGGAACTAATTTTTTTGTCTTATGAATAATTTTATAATCGTGAAAAAATAAATGAACGAATCGTTTTTTTTTTTTTTGCGTGAAAAAATGGTGCTCAAAAACATAAATCAGATTCACACCATTTTCACCAGTTACGTTCGAATTCCTTTTTACAACTAACAAGTAAGTCGAAGGTATCCTGTGTAGCATTTGTTGCCACTCATATTAAGTTTTACATTTTCTTTTTGTTTTTATTTAATATCTGTAATTATATTTGAGTTTGAAATCTGACAACCAAGTTATGTTTTCGAATGCTAAATCGGGGCAAGTACCGTTTGCAAAGTAGCATTAATATAAGTTCCGACAGTGAAGAGGAAATTTTAATGGTTTAAAATTTCCCTGTCAATGTGTTTCAATTTAAAATAAATAAAATGAGGTTTTTGAAAACGAAAGCAAAAGTCGTAACATTCTTAGCATAACTTGGATATAATCAGCTCATGTGTCGTCATAGTCACATGATTTCTACAAACGCGTTTCCAGCCAATCAGCTGGTAAATTTATGTTATGTCATAGTCACTTGATTAATGCAATCACGCGCGCGTGTTTCCAGTCAATCAGTTCATGCACTTCGCTGTTACTAATTTTTGTTCTTTGCAGATTCTTTTAAAAAGTATGTATTTGTAAAGAAGAATGTACTAAGGCAAATAAAATGCGCTTGATTTAGTAGTATATGTATGCTGTATAATATAAAAGTTTTTTTAAAAAAAATTTCAAAATCTTTTTGAAAAATTTAAAATTTGAACACCTCTACCAAATCAAATTTGAAAGTTCATTAAATTTTTATAAGCAGAACAACAAGTACAAATCTAATGCCAGTTTTGAATTCAATAGAGGACATAGGATTGTATTTATCACGTAGTCGTCATGAATTTAACCCATTGCTCCTATTTAATTTGGTTGAATTTTTTTACAGCGTTTGTTTACTAATTAAATTTTTATTCTGTATGTATTTGCTTTTGGAATTGTTGATTACTTTTTTTTGTATAGTTAATTTTTTTTAAATAAATTTTTGTAAAAACTTTTTTTATATTCGCTCAAAGAAGATTTTAATAATGTATAACGATGTTTCCATTCACAGATCGAGAAGTCATTTCCCATTCTAAAAATAAACAATGAATGAATGTGAGCTATCAGTATCGATAACAGTCTGTAAATCCACATCGCTCAATGACATTGCTCGTAAGCAAAACATTGACATAGACAAATGAATATCTCGTGAACCATAGAATAAACACGTCGTCATAGAATTCGGACGATGCTTTCTGACTTTGTAAACAAATTAAACCACTCAACCCTTAAGGCACTATTAATACCTATATCCAACAAATAAGCATTTCTCTCACTATTATTTCAGCTGTTGAGAAGAATTACTTGACACATTTCGGCGGGAAACTATAATATTTAAAATACTGCCTTCTCATTTGCATTTTTTGGCACAAAAATATTCAAATTTCTACAAAATTATATACAGGCTGCAAATAACGTTAATTTTCATATAATCACTCTGGAGTTGGAGATGCTCGTGCTGTCTAGTTCGCTTCACTTCACAAAACAGAAATCTGAATCGATTACGATCGGCATATGGAAAAGAAACTCATTCGGCAACTTTGTACACGCTATTTCAGATTTCTAGTGTATATAGTGTGTTGAGCAATCATTAAATTACTGAGCAGGAAGTCAATCACCTCCGTGAATTTTCCCATCGTTTGTTTCGCCATTGCAGCCTCGATCGCAGTGAAAGAGAGCTATTCGAGCGTACAGCAGAATTTTAAGGCTTGCGCGCGTATTTCTTGTCTTCCTCAATCACGTTCCTTCATTTTCCCTTGGAAAACGTTAATTTTTTTTTCATTGTATTCGATTTTTCCGTCTCATTCCCTACGTTTCATTGTCTATCTTCATTATACAATGTAGATCAGCCTATCTTGTTTCATTACGTAGTCTTTTTTTAGCTGCCGTGAGAAAAAGTATAATAAGAAAAGTCTAAATTGATCAGAAATTAAGAAGACAAGATGCAGAAAAATCTTGTAGCGAGTCATTTCACTTCCTTGCTTTTTTTTATTATTATTATTCAACCTCGTCACAAAAACATCGGCCGACTTGATTGGCACACTCGTATTTAATTGGTTTAATATCAAATATCACAAATATGTGCCTTTGTAAAAGTCAAACAATGTAGAATAATTAATGTATCCTTTTTTAGGAGAAGTTAATATTTTTGTAATTCCTAACGGTTAAAGTTGATAATATTTTACAGTAGGAAAAAAATTACATTTTTAGACATAAAATTCATATGAGTTTTTATGGTTGTAATCTATTGCATTTCAATAAACACAAAACTCAATGCATACACTAAGTAGCGTAAGTTAGAAATGTAGAACAGTGTGTGTATATATCAGCAACATTTATTCGATTTCAGTATTACAACTCTTCATAAAACGGTTTATCTAGGAAAGTTAATAGAACTTTATTTGTGTGTGTGTGTGTACTCTTAGAATCTAAAGGTGGCGATTAGTTTGCTTTATAGTTTTATATCATTTGTAGTATATATGTTAGATTAACTAATTAATAGTAAAACCATTAAGAAATACTTTATGGTTCATTCAAAATACAGGATAGTTAAAATATTTTTCCACAATTAATAATGAAAATATGCTTTCATGTTTCTGTTTTTTCTTAAGTTTTCATTCTCAAATCGAGAATTAAAACGTATCTTTAACTGAGTAGTATGTTGTGGATTCCTGATTTATTTTATACTTAGAACAAACTGTCTCTTCAGAATTTCAATATTTTTAAAGTAGAGGTAATTGCAAGCAAAAATGTCTCTTTGAATGTTTCTTCTGCAAGTTTGATCGATTCGTTCATGAATCATTAATCCTACGTCCAAAGAAATAAAACGTATGGGTTCGAATTTTCAGAGGAATAACCATTACAGAAATATCTCAACATGTTTTCTTTTTTTTTTTTTTATGTAAGCGAACATTTAGTAATACTGATAGCATATTCTGTTATATCTTAAAGGCAATAATTGATTTCAATAAATGCACTCGGAAATACTAAAAATTAGTAAATCAGCGGCTGCTACTTGTGATTGTTTCTTGTGCTAAAAGGTTGACAAAACTGGAAGCAAGAATATTAAACTGTTTAAACATATATATATTGAGGAAAAAAATTATAAACAATACGCTTATTTCC
Organism: Trichonephila clavipes; assembly: GCA_019973935.1. Classification (NCBI taxonomy): domain Eukaryota; kingdom Metazoa; phylum Arthropoda; class Arachnida; order Araneae; family Nephilidae; genus Trichonephila; species Trichonephila clavipes. Next base: position 639,206 of record BMAU01018509.1, read on the forward strand.
ATTAGAATTTTAATTAATTTTGATACATTTGGAAAAAAAATAATTTAAAACTGATGTCACAAAAAACTTAAATCTGATGAAAACCTTGAAATACCTATGGGTTATTGATTATAAATAGCTTGAATTTTAGAACAATTTTCAGAAGGCGTGAATGTGATGAAATAAACAATTTAATTCAGAGAATAAATTTGAACAGAGGATTTATTATAAGTATTTTATTTAATACCAAAGAAGATAATAATCAAGAAGGCTAGAGGAATGTTGTGCTTTCGAGGACATTGTGTTAACAGCAAGCATATATTCAAGGTCCTCTGAAAATAAACATTAGAATATCTTGAAAGGAAATGTATGACTTCTGACCGGATGCGTATAGAAAACAAATAATAATTGAAACAAGTAATAGTTTCTGGGCTTTTGTTTTAAAAATATAAATAATCCCAGCTTGTGTATTGTAATTTATATAAGCGGGTAAATATTTTTTTTCATTGGAATATTCAAATTATATTATTACGCTTAAATGTTTTCCGTTTACTCTTTTATTCTACTTTTAATAAATGAAATAGGGGCCTCACAGTAGCTTAGTGGTCATGATCACGGACATATGGATGGCGCGGCATGAGTGCGAGTCCTAGCGCCACTGAAGAATCTGTCGAGACTCAAAGTCCTCCCGTTGGTGTGGTGTGGAAGTTCAGAGTGGTCGTGCCAGCTCAGGTGTCGTCGACGTCACTTGACGATGGCTGAAAATTACGAGGTTCGTCATATTAGCCCTCGTGTTGCTTTTTAGTCCGACGTTAATAAACACTCTCCCATTAACAAATAAATTAAGTATCTTATTCAATTAATAAAAAAATCCCCGTTTGAATATTAAAACTTATATTTTTAGTTATTTTTGCCAAGAAATCCTTTTTGTATTAATTTACCTTGATTTAAATTTTTTTTTTTTGGATCGATGATTCAAATAGTTTTTGTGCAATGCTAAATTTAATCTTTATATTCTGCTATCGACATATGTGAAATAAAATTAACTGGTATTAGTTAGACATTGGCTATTTGTTTTTTCAAAAAATTATTCATCAGCCAATTCGATAGCATCTTAGTAAAAAGTTCAAAGAACTGGGAATAAATGACTCGTGTGCGTGCTTTCAAATTGCACATTGTCACACGAAGCGAGCAGATAAATTGAGTCTTTTGTTATGTACAGTATTTTAATCTTTAATTAGGGAAAGTTTATTTCCTGAAATACAGAAAAGAAATATGTAAATCATGTAAAGTTTCAATGTTTATCCAGCGATACGTTAGCTGTTTTCCCATGTGGAATATTCATAATTATTCTTCATTGCATTTTTTGAAATATAAATGCGAACGAACATTTTATTTTAAATTTAAAATGTTCTGCATCCGGACAAATAAATAAAGTTAAAGAATATTGTGCCTATTTATGTGTGCATTCGCACAATGAATTTGTGTTTATCTGTCTCCTAAATCTGCAATATTTTCTCATTTTTGTGCTTATGTCTTTTTCTTTAAAAAACATTCCTCTCGGTTTTGTCACTTAGCTGCGGTTTACCATAGAAGAATGTCTGGATTAGCATAAACGCCCTTTTGTGGCTTCTAAATGCAATCAAAGCGTAACAAGTATTTAAAAATAATACCTTAATATGAATCATGATAACATAAATCATTGCGTCTAAAATGCATTGCTCTTTTTAGACGGGTTTTGTGGAATGTGCTCTTCTGGTAATATAAATTGAGAATTTAGTTCGTTTTATTTTTATAATCTTCTGATAAGTAATATAAAAAAGGTTACATATATAACTAAATATATTATTTTAAAAATGAAAGATTTGTCTTGTTTCTCAGCTTCAGCTCAATTTTGATGTATTATTTTAAAATTTTCAATTTTTCAGAAATCAGAATACTATTTTATCACAAAAATTATTATCCTGAAATCTGAAAAATAAATTCCCTTTGCGAATCTGCAAATATTTTTTAATGTAAAATGAGGGTTGAAGCTGATATTTGAATCTCTCAAATATAATTTGAAAATTTAATTTTGTAGAGTGTTAGACCTTAAAAATTAAAACTAACAGTGGTAAATTCGGTTTGGGCTCATTAAAGTCTCCTTAAGCGTAACAATTATTTACTAATTTAAGTTAGGCAAAAAAGACAACAAATGTCATTGACACAAAATTAATTACAAAGAACATGGGCGGTTTTTAATAGCGACCCCATTGTTCCCTCACTTGGCCTGTACTAAAATTAAGTGGTCGCTAGAGGGCGTTTCTAATGCTCGGGGCAATCAGTTGCAGTTTTTAAGGCAAGAGCATTTACAATTTCATAAATAAGACGAAAGTAAACAAATGTAAAAATAAAATTTATCGATGACAATACATATATTTTATTAAAAAAAAATAATTTTATGTAAGCAATTTTTTTAAAATAAGTAATCGCGAAAAATAATAAAAATAAAAATTGCATAAATTGGCGTATTATTAGGATGGAGAAATATAAATTCGAAATAAGTTTACTCTCGAATTAGTTAACTAACATTGCTGAAAATTTACGGTATGCATACATCATCCTAATTCAAAGAACGAATATAATATTGCTCTTAACATTAGTTTCATCATTGAGTGTTAATTTCTAAAAAATAATTATTAAGTTTTCTCTATCAGCGGGCGTAAGAATAGTTATGCATTTTCCATCAAATATGGTAAGAAAAACAAGCAGAGCTCGTTCTTAATAACGTTCTTAATAAGGATTTTCGTTTTCAAATTTTTTTTAACATTCCCATGCGAAGCTTTTTGAGTTTATTTGAGCTCAAAATATTTTATCTCTGCGGCATTCATTTCATTTAAGGGATTAATTTCTCTTATTACGTTCATTGTTTTCAGCAATGAAGCTCCAGATCGGAAAATAATTTTATTTCAAACCAAAATTATAGCAAAAAAAAAAAAAAAAAAAATGGAATTCACAACATTAACTCTTTACTATGTCTCATCTTATTTTACCACTTTATTTTTTATTTATTATTTTTTTGTTTTTCTGAAATAATGAGTAAGTGCGGTACACCGAAAGGGATGAAATAACTGAACCGTAGCTCTTGAAAAACAGTTGATGTGATTATAAAAGTACCATAAGGGCCTTTAACAACCACAATTAAAAAAAATCCATAAAATAAAATTTACACAGCTTCGTTAACTGCTCCAATTATATTTTAAAATCTTGCGTTAGTGATGGCAGGCTCTGATAAGGGGAAGGAACAGCTATTCAAAGTCATTTAAATGCCTTTGCTAGTGGTGGTCCCATTCTCTCTACACTCCGTAGGGGAAATGAAAGATAACCCGTGCGACGACTCTTTTGGGGTGGTTGGCCTCTTGAGCAGGAAAAAAGGGGAAGAGAAACCACTCCGCTAAAAGTGTCGATAGTTGATAGCCGAGACTAAAGTGCCACAAGCAATGTCGTATGACAGAATGAACTTGTCCTTGACTACGGTAAACAGGGTTAATTTAAATATGTAATCATTTTATATTTCATATTATTCTCAGGTACGATGGGTAGGTTAGCTTCCTCAGACTTCCGTGATCACGCCCCAGCTGGTGTTTTTTTTTAAACTAACCCCTGCAATAATTAATTTTAGTAACCAGTCTTGATAATTAATTTGAGGGGAATCGATACTTTTTGTGCATGTTTTTCAGGCTTCTATGATTGATTTTAATAAAAATTCTTAATTAAAATTTGAACCGTGATTTTGGAAAAGCGTATACTTCAGTGATTCCCAAAGTGGTCTATATCGACCCTCAGGGTCTATGACGACCTGCAAGGGGTCCATGTGAGCTAAAAAATAAGTTGAGGGTCTATGAAGTGTAAAGATGGGTCTACGATTGTGGGATCTCATTAAACCAGATAGTGACTTTAATTTTAAAAAAAAATCAAGTGGAAACGAGATTTCACCTATTTAACAGATTTATTTACTAAATTTAATGAGTTTTAATTTGCAGTTACAAGGTGACAGCATAAGTTTTATTAAAACAAAGATCAGAATTTCTTGCCAGAGTTAGCTAAAGTAATATAATAATCGGACGTCTCGAATTTTTCTTGTTTCTCAATTTGTCGCAGATAATCTGCCAAGTTAATGACGTTTTAACCTATGTTCAACATTTAAATGCCCTTTATTCAGACTTTAAACTAAGTTTCAGAATACTTTGACTATGGTAATACCACAGTAGTAGGCAATGAATTTATATGGACACATGGGGGGGACATATTATACGAGGAACTGATCGGAACAGGCACTTAAAGTAAAGTTTAGAAAAGGATGTCAGCAATTTTGGAAAATCTTGAAAAAGTTTTTAATTGCAATATTTAGTGAGTAGGAGTTTCAGTGCGGTTGCCAACCCCTCCCCTCCAAAAGACTGCACACTACTGACCAATGAAATTTAGAGTTCTGACAATATTGATGCCAAATGTTGAAAAATTTCTAATTGAAGAACCAGATCATCCCTACCATCTACCATTTTATGTATTAATTTAATATTTAATTTAATAATTATCATGTGCTTCATAATTTTTAAAAACACAACTTCATTACAGTTAGAAATTTAACTCTTTTAAAGTAGCTCTGTATCAGCTGTCAAAAAGGTATTTAAGTTGATAAATTTGCAAAAATTCGATATTAAGTAAGCAGGGGGTCTATCCCAAACCAAAAAACAATGCAAGGGGTCTATCAGACAAAAAAGTTTGGAAATCTCTAGTATAAATGAATATTTTTTTATATTTAGTGTCACTTGACTTAGAATAGACATATAAAATTGTTTTGATAATAATATTATAAGAAAAAATTATTGAAGGGCAATTTACTGCCAAAAAACGTAGAAAAAATGACATTTTCAGAACATTTCCCTTGTGCTTTTCTATTAATATTTTGCTTGTGTATAGTTGACTTCTCTGTAGAGCCCGAACAAGAATTTTTGAGATATTCACATTACTTCCAGTGTTACTGTCGATTAAAATAATAACTTTGTTAAAAATGTGTTCTCTACTTTCATACATTAAAATAGGAATAAATCCACTTCTAATTTATACATTTCTAATATCCTAGTTCAGGCTATGTAATCAAACCTTAGTAATATAGACAAAATATTATTATAGAAGTATTTACCATAAAAAGAAAATATTTTAAAAATGCCTTTTATTTTGGCCAAAAAAATCGCATTTAAATTAATTTTTTTATTATAATGATATCCGTAAAACAATTTTATATAAATGTTCTAATTCAATTAGCACTAAAGATCTAAAAAAATTATTCTTCTATACGCTTTTGCAAAATCAGGTTCCAAACAGATACTTCAGTCAGATACTTCATTAAAGAACAAACTAAGCTACACTGGCAATTTAAAAAAAAAAGAGGGAGAAAAAAACTAGCTTTTTTTTTAGGCAAGAATTTTCCAAGTCGTGCTTTCCCACAGCAGTCGTAGTCTGTCGTTGTGGTTTCAATCATCACACAGCTGAAATTACTTCCAACACAACTCTAAAAAACTACTTCCTGATATATTTTAGCGTAATACGGAAGCAATAAAATGAGTATCGTAACAACAATAATAATATAATACGTATAGAAATAATTTTCTTTAACGTATGGGAATATGTAGAAAAAGACGGTATATTTTCCCTTTCTTTTGTACGCAAATATTGGTTCAGTAATTTTCGTTCTACCCAAATACATTCGATCTAGTTTCCTGTTGCAAAAATTGAAAGAGAAATCTTTTCTAGCATTGGAACAGTCTTGATATCCATAAAAAACATCCCCATTGCATATAAAAAGGTTTATTTATGCTTAAACGCTAGATTTTCGTGAGTAATGAATTTTCGTGAGAGAAGAAACGTGAATATTTTCTTATGCTATTGACTTATAAATTCCTTGAAATGGGAAAAAGCTTTTTAATGTTAGTAGAGTATTCAACACACAAGAATTTATTTCTATGCGGGAAAAAGTAGTTAAAACTATATCTACATAAAATGCAGAATATCATATTCTTTAAAACAGAATTTATTAATTCACTTACCCACTCTTTCCTCATCTTAATTTACTCCTGAAGAATGATTTTAAATGTATATATCTAGGGATATCGAAAGTATAAAAGTTATAAAATAATTTTCGTCAAAATAGTGAAAATTTCATTAGTATATTCATTTTTTTTTTTTATTAACAAGCAACATTTATTTCGCACAATTTACTTTCCAAGATAAACAAATACAACTTTTTATTAAATATTGTTAAATAACTAATAAACAAAGGGTGGGCAAGCTTTTCCAGGATACTTCTAATTTTTCAAGGTGTTGCGCGCGCGATCCATCCAGAGGCGTAGGTGTGCTAAGAAAAAGGTCTACAAAAAATTGTAACTTAATAAAAAGTATGGAATATGTACCTTACCTAGATAACTACAATAAAGTAAACTTGAACTTCTAAGACCACATTTAAAGCAAACCGCAAACATAATAATAATAATAGACACAAATATAATAAGGTTAAATGATGCATTTGTTACGAAATAAATTACATTAAAAAATAAAGCATTTTCATTTTAAGTTAGGGCTCATAATTATAGTCAGTAGAAGACTTAGTCTGCATACTGTCAACCAATCTTGAAAATTTCGGTATATAATTACTAATTGGTAATCTTCAAGCGGTCACCCCAAAATGTTTTGGCGGTTCACCGGTCGACCGCGATCGACATGCCCACCCATGTTATAAACTAATGCGTCAGAATAAATTTTTAATGTAATTTTAGAACAAGTAATTACAAATTTAATTACAATTATAGTTAGGTTAATTATTACAATTAAACACTACTTGATAACTAGTCTTCATAATTTTGTACTAAAATAGGATGGTGTTTAGGCTGATCTTAATTGAAAGAAAAGGAAATGAAAGATACTCCAGAAATCCGGGACATTACTCGATATGACTCATTCTTTCTCAAAAAAACTGTTCGCAAACCACATGCAGTATTTCAGATCATATTTGACGTCACTAAAATTACTTTCTTGCTTTTAAACTCACTAATATCACCATCAATATTATGTTCGATTAGATTTTTTTTAAACGTCACTTAATAGATACACAAAAATTCTTTGTTATAAAATTCTTAAGAATCTTAAATCCTTGATTTATAAATAAAACGCAATTCGATACGTTCAAAAAATACTATTTAATTTGGTTCGACTGAACAATTGTACGTAAGCTTAGGAAAGCACATTTTATTTCGAAATTTTCATTGCTTGTGACATTTAATCAAATTAAGTAAGGAGGAGATGATCAACTCACAATTTTCAGTGTCCACCGGAGATAATTCTTGACGTCTCGAAGACGTCAAAGTTTGCAGTGGCAGGCACATGAAATGATTGACGTTTCCCGGACGTCATATGCCAATGGGTTAAATTACGATCAAGAGACGAGGGCGTTCTCTTTGAGATGGTACCTCATTCTCTTAATTTCTGTACTATGACTTGTGACGTTTTAAGTCCCAATTCAGTTTATCTCATTCATTGTGTTTCATCAGTAATTCTCAACCCTTTTTTGTTGTTGCGGTACACTTTTAACAATTTCAGAATTTGGCGGTGCATTAACAATAAAATAAGCTTAAAAGAATATTATCTGTTACACACTTCCATCTATCCACGAAAGAATAAGTTAAATATACCACTAATAAACTCAAACAAACTCAAACTCGATGGCGCAGCAGCCCACGAGGGCCAGGGCCTACTGTGCCCATCCCAGTATACGTGACCATTGGGCACAGAGGTGCATGAGCAGACGTCCCGATCAGTTGGTCAGTCTGAAGCGAGACTCCCAGTGCCTAAGTCCCCAAGCAAGTTTGGTACTCATTTATCGACCCATTGCAATAAGGGATGAAAGGCTGAGTCGACCTTACCCAGCCCGGAAATAAATATACCACTAATACCTTTAGTTTATTTCTATAAAACGGCCGAATGATTCGGTTCCGGGTTTTATTTTTCTTTCTCAATATAATTAAAAAAAAAATCAGCGGCACAGTGGTTGAGAATCACTGTTTTACATGCTGGGTTTTTTTTATGAAATCAGGACTCAAATGTAGCTCGCCATGTAGTCCGTGACCTTAAAAACAGACATCTGCTTAATCTTTTGGTAGTGTTTCATCAGGTCATTGTTTCCCCATTCATTATAATATGTTTTTTAGCTATCATAGACTACGAGGTATCTCTGCTACGAGGTTCAATTTCCATTCTTCATCGTATCTATCATTCAGTCATGAATAAATTACTTCTGCGGGTTATAAATGTTTTAAAAAAGATCACTGTTTACTATGGAGGGGAAAAATTCGAAGTCACCATTTTATTGCGTAATATATATATATATACATATCCTTATTAATATTATAAACGTGAAAGTTTGTATGGATGTTTGTTACTCTTTCACGCAAATACAACTGAATGGATTTTAATGAAACCTTACAATAATATAGCTTACACATCAGAATAACACATAGGCTTATAACTTATAAAGATATTGTGTGAAGTGTCCAAAATATAACGATAATTGCCAAGAAAGTAGGAAAAAATTCGGCTATTTGCAAAAACGCCCGCGACAGCATATATCTATATTTTATGTGTGAAGCAAAACTTTGCATTTCGTTTTGTTTTCGCAAGGCGCCAGGAACTGCGAAAGCTTGAATAGGCGGAGTGTGAGGCTGATTACAATTTTAATATAAAATAAATACAACGAAAAGAAATATTAACGTATTACATACCCAGATTTAAATTATTTACATTATTTTTAAATATTCATTACACAAAATCTATAATACGTTATTTTTACCGAGCAGAGATCAACTTAGGAAGGTGTTTTCAAAAATCGACCCACAAGAGTGTTTCGGGGAGTTATAGATTAAAAAGAAAAAATCCTTTTTATCAGCTGTTAGATCTACATAATTAAAATTTAGCAAACAGGATTTTTTTTGTTGTTTAATTTGCAATTCACGTAAAACTAACTCATTAAAGATTTCTTTATCCTTCAATCTGGATTGTTTAATTTTTCAATTCACCCGTGCGAAGAACGGGTATAACAGCTAGTGTATATGTATATAATATGTTTTTGTATTTTAAAACTCTCAATCCAGTCTGTAGTACATTGGTGGAAAGTAGTTCCTAACAATTTAAAACTTCACAAAAAATATGCTATTTAAATTAAAATAGATAATTATGTAATAATAAGCATGCAATTGTTCCAAACATCAAGCGATAGATATATGTTTACTAACCTATCTTTTCAAAAAGTTCATAATTACTTCCGTATATCTTTTTATGTAAATCAACAAATTTTCTATAAATCCAAAGTTTAACAAAGACACTAGTTAGTTTCATACTTGTCACGCAATTTTTGAAAACATTTTCATAACAATGTTGAATGAAAAAGGTATATAATTGCCAACAGCTTATTGTTCATGTGAAACGCGTTTTGCTTGGAGATATCTCTCCCACAGGTACAACATTCTCAGAGGATTTCGCCTGCTTATGTCCCAGTGGGTGTAAATATTCGGAAATTTCCTACAGCAGAAAAGTGCCTCTCTCTCGAAGTTAATGAAGGTCTTTCTGTTCCTGTTCGCTAGGAAGTAAACAAATTCAGATCGCGTTCCAGCTGCCATTACATAAAAAGCAGTCGTGCATTTAAAATCTTCTATTTGATAGATCTTCGCCTTCCTTTTGGATAGGGTTTAATGAGCCTGAACGTAATGTGCTAATGGGTGAGAAAGGGAGAAGTTAAAAATCAGTGACAGAATGACTTACTCCATAAACAGTAGTATATCCTTATGTCTCTCAGTTGTCATTAATAATTAAGAAATAAAAGTTAAATTTGTGATGTTCCTCCCCTTGGGAGAGCATCTCTCGAAGTATCAGCGTGAGCTAGTGGCGTATGATTCACGAAAGAACTAGAATCAAACATTATCTTAATGACTTCATTAAGATATTCAACTTAAACCTTTAACAAATTAAATTATAATAATTAATGTGAGAGAGAATCTACGATGTCAAAATACGCAACACACAATATATATATTTAGATAATAAGACTTAATCTAGTTCAGATCATAATCAATAACCGAACCGCCTAATCACTGATTCTAATATTAAATAGTCAATCCTACCTTATTACAGCTTGGAGAATCACTCTGCATTGACTTGTATGCACTGGTGTGCAACTTGAATTAAATATATTCAATCACTTTTGTAACTTCTAACCACAGTCACGTAAAGCTCATTCAGACTTGAACCACGATTTCTCTATTAGACATTAACTACCAGCCAATTTCCATCCACTATCACAAATTGCCATACATTGCCATTAATTCTGGCCCAAAGAACCCAAAGGACATGTTAAAGAAAAGACGCGTGAGCCCGTCACAAATTGTCAATCGATGTGTTTATAACCCTTTACCTTCCGACGGTACTTATAAGTACCACTCACTTTAAAATTACACAGAATAACCATTTTTTGGAACATTTTGACGATACTTAGCAGGAATATTCTTTAAGATCCACTCTTCCAAGATATATGGCAACACGGGTTCTATGAGAAGTATTTTAGCGGGGAAAAGGCGAATAGTTTTATAGCAGAAATCGCGTTTTCAGCGGATTACAAAGATTATCATTTTTGTCCCGAAAAAATAGTTTAATGTCAAAATTTAAGTATCTTATTTTTTTGTTGTATGTTAATGAAGACCTTAGAAAACGATTTGACTACTTTAAGTGAACAGTGTATATAATTGATTTTACAGTTGAATATCTTTAATTAGTTAATTAGCTCTAACGGATTAAATTTCCAGAGGTTGAGTATTTTGTTTACGTATATTTCTTAATCTTCAATGTAGTGATCCAAAAAAAAATATTGCATGAAAAAAACTGCAGTAAATCATAATGCGGTAGATAAAGGGATAAAATAGAAGTTAGTGTTAATTGGAATCTTAAAAAATTCTTTAATTTTGAAAGGTTTAACAGATTATTTGCATAAACATGATAATTTTACATGCTTTTTTTATATTGTTATTAAATTATATTGTGTACAATGGGCTCTCTCTCTGCGAGGTCTATCAGAGCCGGTTTATATTTTGGTTCGGCACCCGCATATAAGTTGGACTTAACCACATTTTCTGGTAATAAATTTCGATTCTCCAGTGCCAAGGGGGCCTATAGATCTTCTGCGCCCAGGGCTCGAAATGAGCTTAAATCGGCACTGAGGTCTATCCTCTTTAATTTGAGTTTTCTTCCGCCCAGCTAAACTGACACTCAAGCTGGAAAAACGCCACTCCGCAAATTAACGTCACAATATAAATAATCATTGAGATAGATGAATATAGAGAATAGTAGATGTGTTGAGGATAATATTGCAACATAACAAGTTCCTGAATTATAGAGTAGTTACTTGAGAATTAGATTTCGTTGGATTTCTTTAGCAAGTTTCAAAAGTTGTGTGTAACCATTAATTCTTAATCTTTAGCTTGGGATACTAATGTTTCAATTAATAACAACACTTGCTTGTGATAATTTTGTGTTTAATTTAATGGCTTCTACATCCATGTTGCGTTCGAATCCCCCGGAAACTACAATAATCATTCAAATCTCACATCAACCAACATGAGGTGGCAGTCCCGCGACAATTGTTATATAGCTGTAAATTGGGTAACTTGCTTACGATTTTATCTTTCACAGGTAGAGTTAAGCTATGAGACTTATTCTTGAACTCATGTTTTTCTTTTTGCTCATTTATGTCCCTTGATATCGTAAAAACTAAAGAATATAAAGAATAAATAATAATAAATAAATAAATAATAAATAAAAAAATAAAATCTGTTTCATCAATACTTGAGTCTCGAACACATGACCCATTCTCTATTAGACAATAGCCTTATAAGCTGTATGTGAAGAGCTTCTTATTATTAAATAAAATGTCGAAGCATAGTTTGCATATTTGATTATATTATTGATCAATATAACTCAGCAAGATATTTAGTTATAGCGTTGGAGGGTTCAAATTATTCAATATTTTATGCTAATGTAAAGTTTTATCTATTTTTGTCTGTCTGCGTTTCAATACTAAAAGATTTCGCCCCTTTGTATTAATTAATTTAAAACTTATCTTTTGAATAGTTTCTAATGCAAGAAAAAGACAAGCAATTTTGAAAAGTTCTTTCATTAAAACAAGTCTTCAGTCTGGAATTTAATTTAAAAACAAGTAATATAAAAAGAAAAATTTAAGTCAATTCCTCCTTAGATTAACAAAGAAAATTTTTATTTTAGCTACTTTTTATGAAAAAGTTACAATTAATATAAATATGTATACACATAGGACAGAATCACAACATTATATAAGTGGTAATTCATTTTTATTAATTATCATTAAAGTATCGTATTGTCATCCAAAAACAATCGTGTATATAAAATTTTAGTTCAACTAAATGCTTTAAAACGTGAGAAAAAAACAGTTTCATGTTTTGACACAAGTCGCCAAAAGGGTCGCTAAGTCGCCAAAAATGATGCCAACGTGGCTGTATTTGTAATTCTTTAAATAATTAGTTTTAATTAATTAATTTTTATTAATTATAATTAAATTATTTTATTGTCATCCAAATTAATCATGTATTTAAAATTTCAGCTCAATTGAAAGCTTTAAAATGTATTTTATTAACGATTGAAAATGCCACGAAGATAAATAAATATATAGGGAGTGTGAGCAAATAGTTGGAATTGTGAACAAGCTGCGGAAAGGAATTTTACGTTTTTCATTCTCGCCAGCTAATAGTTGTATTCTCAAAACATTTTACAGTTATTTTATGATACCTTTTCCGGGAACATTAATTTCTAAATGTAGGTAATAAATGTTAATATTGTCTGTTTTTAAGTTAATTTAATTTAGTCTTTATCACATACGGGATTGAACTTTCCATAGCTTTTTAAATACATCATGTGACTAATTACTATCATTTTCTCAATTTATAATATCAGTTTTGAAGTCCAGTGGCTGAATGGTAGCGTATTGCGCTTCCACGCCACAGATCTGGGGCTCAAACCCCAGGTTGGGCAAGGTCGACTCAATCGTTAACCCTTCAGTGGGTCCACAAAGGAGTAACAAGCTTGCTTGGGAACTAAACATTGAGAAGTTCGCATCAGACTGACCACCTTGTGAAGCCCCCGCCCGTGAGGACCTCGGTTCTACTTTCTCTAATCGACCTGTTTCTGTGGGGAAGAACGGAGAACCACTCAATCATTCATTATAAAATCTATTAAGATTTTAGTTTAAACACAATACACAACAATAATAATTAAGATGATCTAGAATGAGAAGACGCAACACGTATTACCAAATAGTCGCGTACTTGACCACTGAATCTAGCTTTATAAATTCCTCTATCACTAATATACTTCCTTTCCTTATAGATTATATAAATTAGCTTACCGCTATATCCTAGGTAATCAGCTACGTTCTTTATCTATTCTGACGTGGCTTTAATCCGACAGTGTTCCTTTTAGCCTCGAACCCACTTTTGGTTCGTCAGTAAAGGCACGGTTAGGCTATTTCACGGAGTTAGGATTCTTCTAAACTTTTTTTTTTTTTATCTCAAATCACTTTACATCTAACTCTCTACTTAGCGACTTCACGTCCCACTTAGCAATCACTTCCGCACATAGACAGACCCGGACATAGACTCTGCTCTACTGCTAACTTACAGTATATATATGATTCTTAATTTACATAACCGCGTTCTTCTTGAGTTAGATGGAAAGAATTACCATTTCGGCCCCAAAGAAACCCCAAGAGGACATTAATAGAAATCGCCATAAAAGCCCCGTCACAATCTGACCGGGACATCTCATGTACCTCAGTACCCAAGGTCATGAAAACTGATGTCCCCTCAGGGGCTCACCTTTAGGTGAGTACGGGCGTCACAATCCCGAGGTACCCTAGTTATCTTTTCCTTTTCCCAAGGGGTTTACTATCTTTGGTAAACACGGGTCTCACGAACCTGGGGTACCCTAGTGATCCTTCTGTATTTCCGACCCTCCTTTTTGTCATTCAATTTATCCTTTCTTTCTTTTCCCGTCTAGATCACAGATTTTCGCAAATGTTTGGCGCAGTATAGCCAGATTTGGCTCTTGCGCCATAAAATCTCACATTCACTCCCTCATGAAAACTGATGGGCACAGTAAGCCTTGGCTACCATGGGCTTTTGCACTACTAAGTTAAGTTAATATCAATTTTAAATGATTCTTAAAAATTTATAAAAATTATTATTTTTCTTTTCATTAGTAAAGTTTACCAACGCGCGTAAATTCATTTACGCAATGGCAGCCTGCTTTGATTGATTGATTATTAACGTCACACTTTGAAGCCACGTAAGGACTATTGGTGATGGACTTTGTAGTTTTGGACTTTGATCAAGAGACGAAGATGAGATTTCTGGAGCTGTCTTCTCACTCTTCACGTTTTCACGCCATGCTAACGTGAAGATATTGAGCATCCACAGATTTGCCATGCAGCAGATTCCCTAAACGACAAGTATTCCATGGCATCGGGACTCAATCCCACGACTTGGCTATGGTTTGTGACCATGGTCACTCTGCTACTGAAGTCACGGCAGTTTGCTTTTAAATTCAATTGCTGTTTCGATAAGCAAATATTCTATTTCTTCCATTCCATCACTGATATAAATGTTAATTCTGTCTGCAATTTCTAAATACAGTGGGAAAATTTTACTCGGTTATTTGAAACTAAGTCGAGTTCTGCATACGTTGATTCATCATAAATTTATTTTGTCTCAATTGAATTTATTTTGAACTAATAACTGTACGACTTATTAAAATGTCATTTTTCAATTACCATGATAAAGTTTTTACGAACGATTTTTAATTTTCGCAAGAAAATTAACAAACACTTCAATTTAAAAAAAAACTATTTGTGTGTAAATCTCTATGTAAATGGATGTTTGTATATATGTGACCTCGCTTCACTCCAACACCGTTCAACCGATCACTATGAAAATTGGCATGAAAATGTATTTTTTTGTGGAGAAAGTTTTTGTGCAGTCCTCTTGCTTGCAACTCCCGACCAGGTGGCACTACAGCATATCAACTTCTGCACCGTTCAATCAATTGCCAAGTTGCCAACATAGTCGCCAAAAATGATGCCAACTCGGCTCTATCGCCAACAACTCGCTATGTTTCCATTGAATCGCCATTATAATGTAAGGAACACATTGTTTACAAATATTACAATTTTAACATAAAATAAATTCAACAGAAAGTAATATTAACGTATTACATATCCAAATATAAATTATTTACACTATTTTAAGCGTTCCTTACACAAAATTTAAAACAATTTGTTACTTTTGGTGAGCAGAGTTCAGCCAAGGAAGGTGTTTTCAAAAATCAACCCACAAGAGAGTTACGGGGCGTTATAAATAGATAATTTTTTTAAAAAAAATCCCCTTTTCACATCAGCTATTTAAATCTACAGACTTAAAATTTAACAATTTTTTTTTTGTTCAGCTGAGATATGCAAAAAGCTTTTTTTTTTGTTTAATTTGCAATTCACGTAAAAGTAACTCATTAAAAACTTTATCTTCCAATCTGTATAGTTTAATTTTTCAATTCACCCGTGCGAAGAATGGGTATACCAGCTAGTGTTTGTATAAATTTGAATATAACGAAAAATAAATAAAATAAAGGCATCCAAATTAATATCAAAATGAGTGCAGATAAATTATTTTCATTATCCTCCCCCTTTCTTTTAAAATTTCGCTTAAAAACTCCAACTCCCCTCTTTTCAGGAAATTTCGTTTCCCGACCATGGTCTAATAAGTAAAGGCGTCGTCTGGGTTGAAGCTGACTCATCGGCTTCAGTCTCTGGCGTTGCTTCAAGGATTATTGAAGTTGATTAGGTTGACGTGCGCTGCAGCAATTTCTTTGCTGTTAGTAAGTTGACCTCAACGGTTGAACTCTTTTGCTGAGATTTTATCGAACTTCCCCCATCAGTAGCCAAGTTAACTTGCAGAATGATTCTCTAAAAACCTAAATCAATAGAAACTATATTTTAAATTAAATTTTTGTATTTTAATACCGAAAATCTTGAATAGAACTTTCTGATTTAAGGCTTAAATGTAAGACTCTTTCAAAAAAGTATAATTTAAAGCTTTTAATGCCAATCTAAGTAAATATTTCTATTTTCGAATGTATCTTTAAGCATTTTTAAAACATTCCAGTGTTACCCAAAGTACAAGTTTTTAATATTTATGTTTCGTTTTTCCGAGACTAGCCGAATGTCAAAGTCAAATCCTATTGTAATAATTTTGGTGTCACTAAGGAAAAAATTGCTATTTAAAATGAACCAACATTGTTATAATAATGGTGGGCTGATGATTTCGCGTATTAAACTAGAGGGATACTCACGATTTTTTTAAAGACCAATAGACTCCTGATGTCATTAAGTCAACTCCCATTTAAAAAATTTTAATGTTTAAAAATTTTTAATATAATTTTATTCTTTATTTAATATAATGTATTTCTTGGTTAAAATTATCCATTAATTGTTTATTTATTACTGATTCACTTTGAAGCCACATAAGGGGCTATTGGCGATGACCTCATAATTCTGAGACTTGGTCAAGTGTCTGATCTGGCATTCCAATCTACAACCTTCCACACCAAGTCAATATGAGGACTTTGACCTTCACATGCATAATTTCCTCGTTGTTTCTTGTGGTCATCTAATTATCTACTTCTTGACATAGTTTGACCCTTTTTAAAAGTGCCTTAATTTATATATAGCGTCACTTTGTGTGCGTTTCCATCAATTTCATTTCTTCAACTATTTTTTTTCTGTTCCAATTTTTCCCCGATAAAAATGGCATGTTTCTTTAGTCAATGTTTTAAGGATCGCACTGGGGTTTTTGTAATATCAAACCCTGCATTTTAGCTAAAATTTAGCAATTGCTTATGAACTTACCTTTTATTAACGTTGCAACACGAAAGCTATGTAATTCTAAGCCACAGCTAAATGATAAGGGTGACCAGTGCCGATGTAAGCTCATTTCAGGCACTGGATGCAGAAGATCTACGGGCCACCTTGTCACTGGCGGATCGAAATTTATAACCAGAAAATCCGGTAAGTCCAGCTTATATCTGGACCCCCGCCCCAATGGATAAACCGGCACTGAGTAGGACACTTGATCTGACGCTGTACTCTCCGAACTGCCGCAGCAAACTAACGAGAGGACTTAGGAGCTCGACAGATTTAACGTCCAGCATCCTCTTTATTCGGAGGGTTTTCAGTGGTGCTAGGACTTGAACTCACGACTCGTTAGAAGCAATTTCGAGCTACGAGTTATATATAATGTGTGTGTGATTGTATGTTTAAGGAATAAAAAAAAACGATATAAAAATTATTCTCTTAAGATTTTTCAGAATTTCAGCCAATTGGCAATCACGTGTTGTGACCTACAGATTTTTTAAAAAAATAAATGAAAGCGTGATGAGATGAAAACTTAAAAATTTTGAGATTATTCAGAGAACTGCACTGGATAGGAGTGACCAACCCAAATAACCTCGCGGGCCACTTCATTATAATCCCGTGAGCCGCATATAAATATATATTTATATTAGATTTGAACCCATTACAAACATTTATTGGAGTGAAAATTTAAAATAGATCGACATATTATTATTGTTTTCATTGTGTTATTGTTTTTCATGAATACAAACATAGATAATATAATAATAATAATGCAATGATCAAATAATGTCTAATTTATTTAATCAGTGATATGTTTGCTTCTCAACTCTTCACAAGTCGATCTCAATGTGTATATTTGCGCATCGTAATTGATGTTGCAGGTTTTCATCCGTTAAGTTTGAGCGCGATTTGTTTGATAAATTTCATTTTCGAAAAAAAAAAAAAAATTGAAACAGTTATGGGATTTATTTGTTAAAAAAACTAAAAACAAAAACATTGCACCGAATAGTCGTATTTTGTAAAGTTGTAATGAATCTCACGGGCCACAATTATTCAAGGCGGCCCACGGGTTGGCCACTCCTGTCTTGAGAGAATGTTAGTTTCATACAACTTTCTGACTTATAGGATAATTAGAAAGAAAAAAAAGCCAACGACCTTTTAATTAATTACCTCCCGGAGTACCTTTCAGGGTCGACATCGAATTATATTTCCAATAGCCAAAGGTGTCAGTTCCAGGAAAATACGAATTAAAATAAAATGTAGACAACTACTACCAATTACTAATGAGAGCAGACTGATACCGCCATGTAAAACTAAAAACCTCTTATTTATGAATAAAGGTGTTTAATTGGGTAGTTAAGTA
Organism: Trichonephila clavipes; assembly: GCA_019973935.1. Taxonomy (NCBI): domain Eukaryota; kingdom Metazoa; phylum Arthropoda; class Arachnida; order Araneae; family Nephilidae; genus Trichonephila; species Trichonephila clavipes. The sequence goes on from BMAU01018509.1 coordinate 657,613, forward strand.
TATTAAACACGCAATTTTTGGATCATGTCTCTGTTTTTCACATACCTGTAATAGAAATTAAAGGCCGATGCAATTTGAACTTATTAAGAAGCACAATAAGCGAGAGACAATTTAAGCGAAGTTGTACATGAAATGTGAAAATATGACAGACGGTTTCTTTTTGAAGAAATGCTGTATTGATAGTAATAAGAATACTTTAATCATAAAAGTTTGATTATATAAAATGATATATGAATTTAAATCTGAGAAATTTGTAAAAAGAAGTAAAAATAATAACAAGTGTGACAGAAATACGAAAATTTACTTATTTATAGGTTTATTCAATGTACGACTATTGAGTAGTTGATAAATTTAAATTAATATATTAATTTCTGGACGTGTTTTATATTTTTAATTTAAAACAAAAATTATTTTTGTTGTGACTAAATTTAATGAATACAAGTAAAAATCCTTTTTTTTTTACATTTGATGGATGCATTAAATTGTTCTATAAAACATTGCCGTAAAATCCGGCGTATAAAGCGCACGCCCTTTTTTACGAAGAAATCTGAAATAATAATATACATTGCTCTTATGTTTTGAAGTCATTTATTCGAGGTATTATTCCAGACTTTTGTGACAGAATAGTTTTATTCTAGAACTACAACTCTTTTAGTTCATATGGCAAGTCTTTTCTTTTATGCTCATCTCTTTTGTTGTTTTTAAAACTATCCGTTTTTATATCCTGTGTATAACGCTCATCCTTACGTTTCGATCTTATTTTTTGTGTTAAAAGTACGCGTTATACGCCGGATTTTACACGGTAATACTTATTAATTTGAGAAAGTAATTAAATTCATTGTCACTTAGCATCACTTTTCAAAGTAGCACGAAAGCTACTGGCGATGGACCTCGTAATTTTGAACCCTAGTCAAAAATGAGGACGACCCTTGAGCCGGCACCCTCACTCCCCTGATTTCCACACTATGCCAATGGAAAATTCGCAGAAGACATGAGATGAATAATTACCAAAGTAGCATTATTGTGTGGTTAAAAGCAGCGCAGATTTAGGTTCGATGGCGCGTTAGGCCCAAGTTAATTGGACGCCCTTTTATACAATAATACGAATAGTAACAATGGATTCGAATTAAATATGATGAATTAATATTTTGTTATAATGATGAACTAACAAATACTGCATTTAGATTTTTTAAAGAAAAATTTATGAAAATATATATTCTTACGTTAATATATAAATGCTATACTTAAAACGAAATTTTTTTTTTAGTATCCATTTATTCGATATTTTAAATTGTACTACTTACACGATTAATTATTTAAAAAAATAAGTCTACCTTTTTTTAATGTTGACATCTTGAGGTTGTCAAAGCAAAAAAAAAACATTATAATTCGGTCTTACAGTTGATAAAAAACAAAATCGATTTAAAATTTTTGCCGCCTTGAAAATTTTGGGGCTTAAGCCTAAATCCATCATTGGCCTTGTGTTTGGTGGTGGGGGGTTATTCTACTCTTTAGAGTACATATCATATTCGGAAAATGGCCATTCATAAATCATTATGAAATTTCTATGAATGAATTGTTTTTCATATTGATTCAAACTTTTGTTTTCCTTTCAGATATGGCTCGATCGGTGATTGGTATGTACATTGTTGGATTCTTTTTCATTTTCATCTCTTTCTTCACCGGGGTCGCCGGATGCTGGAAGAGGTCGAAAGGAAATATTTTAGCCACCGGATTGTTGCAGATGCTGGCAGGTAAGTGTTACTCTAAACTAAAGCAGAGGTTCCCAAACTTTTTTGCCTCATGGACCCCTTGACATGTTTTTCGGCTTAGGGTAGACTCCCTACTTACCCAATATTAAATTTTTGCAAATTCATCAACTTAAATATGTTTTTGACAGCAGGTATAGAGCTACTTCCTTTAAAAGATTTAAATTTTTACCTGCAGTGAGGTGTAGTGTTTAAAACTTAAGAAAAGGCATTTTAATTAAATTAAAATTTAATAATTACATAAAATAACTGAGCATCAAACAAATGCTTTTAATGGAATGAATAAATCTGGGGATGCAATAACAAATTTTCAACATTTGACATCAATCTTGTCAGGTTTAACCCTAAATATCTTCCTCGGTTAATGGTGTCTAGTCTTTTCTTCTTTTTTTGCTTTGGAGGTTGGCAAGCGCACTGTAATTCCTTCTCAACCGGAAAAACAATTAAAAATTTTCTCAAGATATTCTATAAAATACGGAATAAATAACAGGTAGATCTTTTTAAAGCCAAAATAATTAACATCCGACATCATAACTACTAATTAACATCATAACTACTTTAGCGTAATTCTGGCAAGACACGCTGAAATTATAAAATTGCTTGTTTTAATAAAATTTATGCTGACACCTTGTAACTGCACATTAACATTAAATTTAGTAAATAAATCGGTTAAACAAGTAAAATCTGGTTTCCATTTGATTAAACTTTCTTTTAAAATTAAAATCACGATCTGGTTTAATGAAAGACACTGTCGTATATATAGATCCCTATTTGCACTTCATGAACCTTCAAATTATTTTTTCGTGGACCCTTTGCACGTCGTCATAGACCTGGGGGATCGATATAGACCACATGGGGAATCACTGCTCTAAACGAAATATCCTTAGGAAAGATGCACACAAACGAAATTCTTTTTGATGGTGTGTCGTTTTTTAAAAATTTCATATATATGAATAGTTTTTCATAATCGACCAATTTCGTCAAATGCTGTCATCGTTATTACCATTTTGAAGCATGTGCGCGGATACGGTTTTCTATCATTTGCAGGATATAGTGGCATTTAGCAATGTCGCGTATTCAAGATGTCAGTCCTTGGTTTCAGGTTTTTTAAAACATTTATTATGACGACACACAAACAATTAAATATAAATTGAAAGTTGCTATTTTTGTGGATAGGCATCCCCCGATTTCGGGGGTTCCGTTATCGGCCAAAGAGTTACAGACTGGCTGAATTCCCCCATCGGCTAGGGAAGGTTCACACATATTTCCCTTTCGGGATTACTCAGAAGCAAACCGCCACAAATGTCTTTTGTTTTGAAGAAATTTGTCGACGATGGATGATATGTAAATACTGAATATATTTAAGTTAACGTGGTTTTATTTTTGATTCGAGTGACTTAACTTTGCTCGTTTAACTGAAGCGAGTGGCGAAGCCACCCAGCAAAAGTGAAATGTTAGTCTCCAGCACAGCTGGGAATGAAAAGAAAAATAGGCTCAAATGTAGTATAGGAGGGCCACTTTAGATTTGGCGATTTTTCTTTAAATGTCATGGTGAGATAACGAATTCATTCTAAAATAAATAATTCCGAATAAAGTACCTTGGCGACCGCTTTTAGTCACCAAAAAAAAAAAAGACTGCGCCAAATGCCCTCCACCCCCCTATACTACACTTAAACCAGAAAAATATATGGATCGATCACAATAAGAATTCTGATTCCGCTCAGAAAGAGCTAAAAGAGAGAGCTAAATAAAATAACGAATAATTTATAATAACGTGAATAACTAAAGTCTTTTTTATAAATACTATATCTGATTTGAGGAATATATTTTTTAAGGCTTTAGTAAATAGAAAAAACATGCCTTTTTGTGCTATGAGACTATCTACAAAAGGGATGCATTATTTCATGATTATCAAAAGGGAAATTTTGGAAAAATCAAGTTCCTTGTGACATGAGTGAAGCCAAAGTTCTTCTCGTTGTGATTGATAGATAACACTAAATTGAAATTGTAATAATAGGAAAAATCTTTTCCCAATTGAGAATAGTCAGCGTTTTTGAACGTCGCACTCTAAAGCGACTCGAAGGCTCTCCTGGGAACCCAACTCTTCTGAAAGGGGTTTAGAGCTACAAACCGCCCTACTCCAAATGGTTCGGTAAAGTTCACATTCAGGCTGTTGGCGAAGGATGGTCGAGTGACGCGGACGACACCTAAGCTGGCACCTTTTTCTCCTAACTTCACCATGTCAACTTGAGGACTTTGAGTCATGACATATTTAACGAGTACTATTCCGCTAAGACATATACCTAGGGCGCAAAAGATATGAGGACGAAAAAAGAAAAAATTAAAATTACAACGAACGTACCTCCACCTAGTGAATCATGAGAGAAGCATTTCTATACCCTTAAGAGAGTAAAGACTGAAATGAGATCTACTATGGAAAAAGAAACTCTTAACAGTGAGGTTATTGCAAACAATTTTGTGAATTTGCAGTACTAATTTACAAAAGGGGGGGAAGGGCATGATGCTGTATGGTAAGAAATGAACGAGAGTATCCAAACCATGTCACTATCCTTTCCTACGGTTGACTATCCAAGACACGGCAGGTCTATAGGCGGTGGTTAATGGAAAAATTCTCCATAGAGCAAAATAAATAAAATAAAGGGAAAAAAGTTGAGGAAAAATCTCTTCTGAACCCAAAACTGGCAAGGTAAGAACTGAAGGAGAGGTGACAATTTGAAGTGCCTAGGGAGCCAGGGAGGTTAAAAACGGCATTGTGTGTGTGAGCATCAGTTTCACTACAAGTCGAGTCTTCAGTGAGATCTGCCGACCCCGAGTTGGTGACCATAACTTTTTGGCTTCCACGGCCACAAAGAATAGTCAGAAGAAACTTCAAGATATTGATGTGGCGGCAATTTACATTTTACAACAATGAAACACATTTACTGTATTTTACGGTGTATAAGACACATACCCTAAAATTTAATTAAAATTTCTGAAAAATATCTGAAATTTGAAATAAAAGTTTAAAATATAATTTTAAAAAAATAAGACAGTTTTTAATAGTGCACTGAACTCTCAAACTAATTAAGTCTATATTATTATCAAATGACTTTTTTTCCTCACATATTTCATATTTAACGAACGAAATGTTGTTGAAAATTATGTGTGGCTTTAATTAAAAGAGCACGGCAATTGATATGTTTATTACAAAGACGCATCCTATTCTCAAGGTCAGTTTCTAAGTTAAAAGAGAATAGCGCGTCTTGTACACAGATTTGTTAAAAAACTGTCAAAATACAAAGTAATAAAATGTAATAGAAATAGTAAATCACACTTTATGTTTAATAGATTAGAGACTCGCAATTTTCTTTCGAAAAGTGTTAGTAGAATTGACTTGTTACACATTCATTTTTAAAAAATATTGATTAATTCGATAAAACATTTAAATATCATTATTTCCTTTCAGCTCTTGTTGATGCCGGTGCAATGGGCTTATGGCATGGTGTGCATTATTATGATTATCAAAAACTCACTGATGAAATGTCTTATTACAATTGGCCAGATGTAAGTAACATTTAGCAAATACTCTTTTTGAATAATGTATGTTTTTAAAAGGGGATTATAAACTACTTTAAATACTTATCTTTATAAATATATCTAAGCATTAAAATAGTTTAAAAATTCTTGAAACAAAAGGCCTATAGTACATATTTTCATGTAATTTGTGCTAATAACGTTGATCATGCATAAAGTATCCGTACGCCTTGTTGTCCCTAAGCATAACAGAAATGTATATTTTTTTAAAAAAGCGCAAATAGAAAATGTTTATAGTAATAGCTTTTAGAGCGGCAACGATGACGTGCAGGCATACGCATTTCATCTCTTGCCCATACAAGTCAGTCAGAATCCTATGTTAGCTAATATTTGGTACTAAAAAGTAAAGTAAATATTACAAAATCCTGCTGATAATTGAGCTCATATTTGAAATCAACACGAAATATATTTGAGCAAGTTTGTTCTTCAGAAAAATATTAGATTCTATAATTTACTTTTAGCGTATTCATTGGTGTTATTTTCAATGACAAATAAAAACTGAAGAAATATATATACATGCATTTTCTTCAATATGCATACTCTTGTCTAAAAATTAATAAATCTTCCATTTACATTGATAAAAATAAATGACCACGTTAATCCTACATAATACTTTACACTTTATGATTTTAAAAAAAATATATAAAAATGAAAAAGCAAGATCAAGAACTATTAAAAAGTGTCATCAGTTGGGGTAATTTGCTTTATTCTAAAGCACGGGTCGGCAACCTTATAACTGAAACATGCCAAACCAATAGGATTCAACGTGCCATGCAATAGATTTTTTTTAAATAGTTCAATTTCTATGATAATGTATGCAGAGTTAGAGAATAGAGGTCAATAATTTAGATACAGTTTTATTATACATTAATTTTGCATCATTTAAAGATATTTTTTAACATAAAAAATGTACATATTATGTATTTTTTAAACATATTTATTAAAATAAGAAATAGACAGCGTAAAATATAAATATTTCCCTTCATTTCAGTTATATAAAATTTTAATGCGAATCTAGTGCTTGCACCGCTCTCTATATATACTTTCATATCTGCAAATCAGATATAATTTGTGGCTTTCAATTCGACACGATTCTGAGTATTTAGTTGTCAAACAATTTCTTTGGGGACTCGAAATATTTTTCAAATGAGGAAAGATTTTTTTACTTTGATATATAGAACCAAAAATCGAAAGCAGAGTACATGCAATTTTCTCTCTGCAAACAATTAAATCTCTCCACTAATAATATTCAATAATTTACAAAATGGCTATAAATTTATTTTTTTAAGTTACTTTCAGATTGTTTTGTATTTCCTTAAATGTCCACAATTCTCTGAAGTTCGTTCAAGAAGGTCCATAACAAATTTAGCAACTTCCAACCACTCAAAAATTGACAAATTTGTAGAATAATGCAGAGTGCTACTGAAAATTGTACCATGTGCCACAGCTTGCGGCCCCTGTTCTAAAGTAAACCAATAACTATAAATCGGAGCATTGAATTCTGTAGCACCTACATTTTAAGAAAAATTCCTCTCTACTTAAAACTAGAATAAAAGTTCATTTTGAAAATTTTTTCTTCTTCCAATGGTTCTGCATTTTAGCAATTTACCCTTTGTATACACGGCAAGTCCCCAAACATGAGAGCCAATTCATGGTGGTACTATTTAGTGGCAGCCTCGTCACCTAATTTGGACGCTTGAATTAAAAAAAATAATGCAAGCTTTCGCAGGATGCTTAATACTGCTGTGATTTAATTTTGCCGAGAGTACCAGAGCCAAATTTATACTCAAGGGATATTTTACATGCCACATAATCATGAAATGCATGCCTATGATTTTCGCATCCAGAAAATCTATTTACTCCAGCCGGAGTCAAACCCGCAACCTAAGGCTTACGAAGCTAAGCAACCGGAACCGCTTCCTTTTGAAAATGTGTATTTTTCATAATACCTTTTTTGAAATAATGTATATCTTCGAACATCAAGCAATAAGTAATTTTGTAAATGAAATTTCTTATATGTTTTAAAATTAAGTGGCGTGACTCAATTCTTATATCCTAGCCTGGATTGGTGTTTCCTCACAGCATTCCTTTTCTTGGGAGCTGCTTGCTGCGTAGTGCATGAGAAGAAAATGGAGCAAGCCAAGAACATGCAGTACCTCATGCCTATATATCCAGAAAAGAGGCAACCTTATGGATACGGTTATGCTTATCCTGGACCTTACTACACACATGGCTCTCAGTACGGTGGTCCATACAGCTATTAAGAGGATCAGACAAATTTTACTTAAAAAGTCACACTAAACTATTTATCTTGAACTTCTGAAGTTCAATAACAAGAACTTGGTAGTCTGTGCCAGAACTGGAGTAAAAGACTTGTTCCAGAGACATTTTATTATTATTATTAACTAAATACTTGAAAGATTATGCTCAAGCAAAAAGGAATAACATAAAATGAGAATTAATGTAATTTTACTATGAATGAAGCAAATTTGGGCTTTTTTCTTTTTATTAAGTTACTTTGCAAATTGAAAAAAAAAATTCACTTGTAAAATGTTTTTACAAAGTGTATGTACCACTATCAATCTATATGCATTCATTCAATTTATCTGTTAAAAAAATTGCAACATGTAGCAAATTGGAACATAAATGTGTTAATTGAAGAAAAATTATTAGAAGAAATCAAATTTTGAAAGAAAAAAATACAAAATGTGTAAGAAGTTGTAGTTCTTTTGTTTGTGATTAGTTTTAAGATATTTTTTGTAAAATTACGTCCTTTATGAAGTTTTGAGCCTAATTTTTTAAATAGTATTTTTATAAAAATAATTTTCTGCTTTAAAATCAATTGACACATAGGTCTGTTATGAGAGAAATAAAGAATTGAATGTTTCACAGTATATCAATCTAGTTTGTTTCCCACCTTTTTTTTTTATCATTAGCTATTGTATTCAAAAATAGAGGAAGTAAACAGAAATTATATTTATAAAACACATTTTGCTGTGTATTAAAGCAATTATTTATTGTTCTCACAGCAATGAATTTTTGAAGCAGAACTGAATGGAGATTTAATTCTGGATTCAAAGATATGGAACAAATATCATTACAATTTTTATATAAAAAATGTATTTAATATTGGTAGGGTATTTTTGTCAAATCAGGTATGCACGAGTATTGTATGGGACCAAATGTTATTTTATCACATTACTAAAAATAAGAACAACATATTTTCAGAAATTTTAGAAGATAATCATAGTTGTACATATGCATGAGCTTGTCTCATTTTTTGTGTGATTTCACATTTAGTAGATCAATTTTTGTAAATGGAAATTTTTACTATGCATGTGAATTCACACAAAATTTGCAACTGAAACACATGTACATAAATTATCTTGTAAATGTATGGAGCGCCTTTTTGCCAATTTAGAATTTTTAATGCATTTATTATATATTTTTTTAGAATTTCACAAACATTTTATGTAATATATATATTTAAATGAATTTTCTATATTCATGTCTCTGTAAAATTAAATATTAGAGTTATGTTTGCTTCATGTAATGTGAATGAAATTTTTAGTATTAAACTGTGTTTTAGACATTAAATTTTTTTAGATATATTTATTTCATAATATTTTTTAAAAAGGTATTAAGTTTTTCCCTCATGAAATGGGAAAATATACTTAGATTAATATCTTAGAATAAATATATGGTTTCAAGTATCGTCTAGGGAAACAAAGATTGTTTCCTGTCTTGTGAATGTCTTATTTTTTAATAAAAAGATTTTAAATATACTGTTTGATTATTTTAATTACATGCATCAATAGTAAACAGGAATAGATATTACTTATCCAAATTACTTCCTTCTTTGTATTCAGGAAGCAAAAGTGTTACTTCTAATTACCCCAATAATGAATTCCTGACACTCACAGACTCACTCACTTTATAATTTCAAATTTGATTAATGGATTAAGATGTTCAGGTATTAAGATTCTTCAAAAAGTTCGTAAATAGTATAAGTGTATAGAAAATAGATGGCACTGCTTTAATAGCAGTATTGTGTATAATTATGTCCAATATTACAGGGGAGTTATTTGCATGAGAGGAGAAAAAGTGGACTGTATGAGGTAGAGGCGGGAAATAGTTTAGCTTTAGTAGTTTTAAAAATAAGTTTTGTTATTAAAGAGTGATAGTTTATTTAAGATAGTGACATCACAGCATCAATAAGTATTTTTAAATCAAGTGAATTTTGTTTACCTATGAACATTATTGTTGATGAATGAGTACTTAGTAAAATAAGTTTCTACAAAAAGCAAAATTTGGCAACAATGATACATATAAATAGATTCACTAAAAACATATTGCATTTAGAATTTGCAAATTTTGCGTACACAATTTAGTTTTGATGAACAAGTTCTACTAGATTAATGTTTAATTTTCAGAAGTGTAAATGTGGTTAAATGTAAAATAGAGAATTCTGTGATATTAAAATCTTTTTTAAAATTTTTAACGTTTTTATATAAAATACCAGGAAAAAAAATTAAATTCATATTTGTCATAAAAAAGTTTCACATTAAACTGTAGCTCAATTTAATTAAAATTCTTGTACGCTTAATTTAAGTAATTACAAAAATGTACATATGTTGCTCTGAGAAATTTTATTAAACATATTTTTAAAAGGTAATGAATCCTTATGACATACAGAAAAATTTTAAGGAAACAAGCCTGAAATCATTCTCTTATTTGATGAGATTTTCCTAAATATAGATAACCAGTAATTTTTTTCAGAAAAAATCAGCTTTGAAGAAAACTAAGAAGGGGGATCTGTAAAATTTTAGATGTTATTAACACCATATGAAAAATAATCAAACAGCTTATTGTATTGTTAATTAATGTCCCACTTCAAAGCAGTATAAGGGCTTATGATGATGTACTTTGAAATAATGAAACATGGTCAAGTGATGAGGACAACTGCTTAACTGGTATCCCACTCTCCATATTTCTACACCATATCAAAGAGAGGATTTTGAGCCTTGACAGATTTAATATGCACCAGTTTCATTGTTCGAGCCATAACAGATCTGATGGCATTCAAACTAGACACAGTATGTGAGCATAATCCTTCCGCTACCACAGTCACAACACAATATAAGCTGGCATTTCAACCATATAAGTAGTATAAGAAACTGTTAAGCCTTAAGCATATCATACATCTCATTAGAAATCAATTATTCTGGAACATAAAGAGAAATTTTTCTAAGAAAGCTAGTTATAGATCTTACAAAAATAAATAATTTTACCGTAAATTTATAGTTAACTGTATGAAGATTTTTAACTACTAGGTAGCAAATTTAACAATGAAATCTCACTAAAAACTTAAAAAAAGTGTTATTTAAAAGCCATAAATAACTTTTAATGAATAATTGTACTAAAAAATGCCATTTTGAGTTAATAGCATTTGAATAAACACTTAAAAAGTTATAAGGCATTATTTATAACATAAAAAAAGTATCTCATTTTATACCTAAAAAAGCCTTTGACTTTTTGAAAGACGATTTGGAGTAAGTTTTATATGTATACCCTTCTAAAAATACTAACAGTGAATAACCTTTTATAAAATAAGTTTAAAAATTATGGTAATTATTATTTTGAATCTCAAAAGTGTATAAAGGTTATCCTTCACAATAAAACTCATATGGCAGATGGTCATTCATTGAGATAAATTAAGCTTCAAAATTATAAGATCTGTCACAAGAATTTTTATATAATCTAAACCCAAGTGAAGTCAAACTCAGTATTAAGATCTCATAATAAATTAATGAATTAAGAAAAATGCATGTAAAGTAAAATACTTGGCTTTAGGAGGCAGGTAACAGATAGTAAGAATGTTAGAGCACAAGATTTCAAAAGATAGAATAAGTGAATTAATACGGGAGAGTAGAGCTGAATGCTTTGTGAAACCAGCGTTCAGCAAATTCTGAAATATTAATTCAGCAACAGTAGACATATTTAAAGGGGAAAAAAGCTTTGTTTATTAATCTGAAATCTCGCCTTCTTCTGTTGAAGATGATGAAATATCTTCTAGCTCAGAAGAGGGTCTGTCTGTTTCCAACTTTGAAGATAAATTTTCTGAAGATAAAAGATCAGAAGAAGGTTTATCTAAAGAAGCTGAAGTTTTTTCCAGCTGAGAAGATATCTCTGAAGGCAGTGAAGCATTCTCTAACTGAAATGATGGTTTATCTGAGGGGAATGAAGGTTTTTCTGACAGGGTTGTCTCTGAAAGTGATGAACCTTTTTCTAACTGAGTATGCAAAGCTCCTTCTAACTGAGAAGAGGATAAAGTTCTTTCTAACCGAGTAAATGTTTTATCTGAAGTGGACAAACTTGTAATTTCAACATCATCTTCATCTGATGAAATATCTTCCAACTGAGACGAGGGTCTTTCTGCTAAGATGACAGGGGTGTCAGTTGAAGTTCTTCCTAAATGAGAAAATGGTTTGTCTAAAGCCAATGACTTTCTTTCTAACTACAAAACGAATTCTTGTGAAGATGATCTCAGATGAAGATGAGAGGATAAATTTCTTCGAGAAGATGATCTATCGTCTGAAGATGATTCAGATGAACTCTGAGTAAATGTTTTATCTGAAGATGGACAAACTTGAAGATCTTCATCTGAAAATATTGTTTCTAGAGGGATCAACTGATGACAGGGGTGTCAGTTGCACTATTTCTGAAATGAGACCATTAAAAAATGTTTGTGAACAAAGGATGACTCTGTTTGTATGTGATGGAACTATTTCTATTGATGATGATGATTGTCTTGAGGTGACATGGTTTTATTGGATTAAACAATGATGGTGCACTTGAACATGAAGGACCATTAAAATCAAATGATGGTGCATTAAAATCAAATGATGTCTGAACATGAAGGACGATTAAAATCAAATGATGGTGCACTTGAACATGAGGTGATGGTGTTATTTCTATTGATGACAATGATGGTGCATTTGAACATGAAGTACCATTTAATTCAGATGATGGTCTACGTGATTTACTTCTTTTTGAAGATTGCACATCTGAAACCCGTGCAATTTTCCGGTTTTTCTAAGACGATGGCTCAACTGCAGATGAACTTTTTATAAACAAAGAAGTTGGTCTCATTCTTCCTTCACCTTTATATAATTTTAAAATATATAATTTGATTTCTTTCACTTTATCTTCAGTCAAGTCGGTGCAAAATCCCTGAAAAATCACAAGGTAGATAAATAAATAAAATATATTATAAAAATTACTTAAAATTTAAATTTATTATGTAATTTTTAGGAATTTTACAGGGATATTCAGAAATAGATATGAATGCATTTTTAGAAGCAATATGATTATACTTCTAGATTTAACAGCATCTTCTTCATAAAAAATGCCAATCCCAGAATAAAATAATTCATCATTGGCAGTTTACTTCTTAAAAGAATATATAGAGTCAAACTTGCAAAATTCAAAACTAAACAGATCAGGGGGAATAAATTCACAAATTATTTTTACTATAATCTAAAAGGATTTGGACAAACAATCATCCAAGATAAAATTAGAATTATCCCCAATTTTTTTCCTTTGCTTTAATGTTGTATTCTAAGGACCGGCCAAAAATTTGAATGACATAGCGGTCTGACTATGTATATAAATGTATTAGTGGGGCACTCAAGGAAGTAAGTGTGGTGGAAGGGGGGGGGTTCACAGGTCCAGTATCCCCATAGCCCTTGATTTTTTCCAATTGATTATAATCTTATGCATTTGTACCTAAAATTTAATTAAGTATTTGTTGTTAAGAATTTATTTTTCACTGTTTTTTGTTCTTGACAATCGACAAAATCAAAAGAAGATTTTTTTGCAGCATATTGAGTATGATACAAGAATGGTGGTCTTTCGACCCTGGACCCTCCCCCTTTAAAAAATTCTTGTGAGAGCCACTGATATGTACATGTACAAAATTAAATCAGAATCTTGAATCTTACAAACAGAATATTAGCAATAGTTCATTAAGTAATTCAAAGCTATTATTCAAAATAAATAAAAATTAAAAAACATTACAACTTATTTTTACTAATATACTAATAGGTAATAAATACACAAGTTAAAAATGTTTTAATTTGTTTCAGAATAAACCAGTTATAAGTATCAATATTTTAATAATTTTTTTAAACATCCTTAAATTTTACCATGTTTAATTTCAATGCTTTGTTTTTTTAAACACTCTTTCTTAAATCAATACACTTCAGAAATTATTAGGGTTGTAACTAAACATTATGCTAAATTGCATATTAAAACTATACTCAGTGGGGCAACAGCCCATAGAGGGCCAAGGCCTACTGTGCCCATCTCAGTTTTCATGACCTCGGGCATTAAGGTGTATAAGCAGATACTCTAGTCTGGTGGTCAGTCTGACTCCGAACCCCCAATGTTTAGTTCCCAAGCAAACTTAGTACTCATTTATCCACCCACAAAGGAATGAAAAGTTGAGTTGACCTAGCTTAGTCTGGGTTTGAGCCCTGGACCGGTGGCACAGAAGCACAATACCTTTCACTTAACTACTGGGCTTCAAAAAGTACATTACATAATCAAAATTTCTTGTTTTAAAAACTCAAGACTGATACCTAGCGAAAAAAAAACTGTTATTCATAATTACTGGGTTTTATCAAAATCTTTCTTTAGATACAAATGAATTAAGAAAAAAAAATCACACTAAAATAATCTCAATAAGAATTATTTCACTACATTGATCACTCAAATAAATGCAACATTGTACCTCTTTGCTATGTGTTAAATAAAATTATTATTTTACCAACAAAATTAATTATAGATGGAAACAATGCTTTTAAGGAACAATTTAGAAATTTAAAAAAGTGCTCCAGACAACAAATAAATCTCCCCACCACTTTAATCTAAGAAATAAGCAATAAATTGATGAGTTAACTTAAATTTTATAATACTCAGATTTTCATTATAGTTCATATTTCAAATATTTTTTGTAGTTTGAGCATCAATTGCCATCTTAATAATTAAAAACAAAAATTTGTATCATTTAATCATAAAAAATTTTAAATGAGAAAAATTAATTTTCTTAGAAAAACATAACTTTTATACATAGTAAAGAAATCAAAATATTATCCTACCTCATACCATGGTTCGATCACTTCTAAATCTACCAAGAACCCATGAATACGCAATGCAGCATCCATACTAGCTATAGCAATGTGTTCTGGTTTGTAATTTCAGCAGATTTTATTTGTGTAGAAATCAGACATAAAACCAAGGCAAGTTATCTTCATCATTTCACGAAATCCTTTAAGTTGACGAGCTCTTGGAAGAATAAAAGTTAAAAAAGGAGCAAAAAACTGGAAAAAGAAAACCTTATTACTTACATTTAAAAAGAAATTAAAGGATAGAAAGCAAAAATGACAAAGTGAGATAGAATTACTAATGATTCTTTCAACACTGATGAGTGAAAATTGCACATCCAAATTAATTTATTATTCAACCACAAACTTAATTATTATTTCCCTTTATTATTTTTTTAAAAAAGAAATTTTTTTAGAAAATTTAAAATTTTTTTGTAAATATACTTTAATTAGCATATTTTTTTTAAAATTTACATTTATTATATATAAAAACACAAATGAAACATGTGTCAAATAATCATCCAAGGGAATGTAATAAGTTGATATCATACAGTATAAAGTTTAGAGTATTGATTCAAATATACATTTTACTCTTAGAAAGTATACAAAATTTGTACGTCAATGAAAATTTTTAAAACAATAAAATCCGACATACAGTATCATTTAAAATTCACATATTATTTTGTAGCTTAAAATTTTTACCAAAGAAAAATGAATTAAAATAAAGAAAAATTAAATTAAAAAGAAAAGGCTCCTACTATAAGCAACAGAATGTCTTGTTTAAATGGAAACATCTTAATGCTAAGAATTTTACTGAATGAATGATTTGCTATTTAAATTCTTATTTCAAATGAAAAAAATAGTATAAATTGTACTATCTGTTCAAAACATCATAGCTTATTAAGTAGAAGGAAAAGGGGCTCTGACTTAGTATTAAAAAAGGCAAAAGCTAATACTGCATTATTAAGTATGAATATTATTTATTGTAAAAACGGTAGTAATATATCTTATCCATTGAGATACTGTTCGGATAGTGGCTGGCAATGAAACCTAATTACTCATGATTCAGTATCTACTTTAGAATTAAAATTTGAAAGAATAAATATAATGATTTCTTGTTATTATTGGATTTAGATGTCCAACAATAGGATTTTTCCTTTTCTTCAGAAAATGAGACAAATGTAACTGGGCTTTTATGGAATCCAAAATTGGATTCCTAAAACATCTTTGCATGAAACTGAATTGGACAATTTTAAGGTCATGAAACAGCAATATTTTCTATCATTACAAATTATTGATGCATTATAATCATATGAAAGTCATTTATAGTTCCATTACCACAAAAATGGAAGTTATTTATAGTTCCTTTATTTTTTTCTTACAGCTCCTCCATTTGGAGGTCTTCAGGAAAAGAGTATTAAGTCCTAAAAGTATCATTTGAGTTAATTTATGAAAGATATGCTATGATGAACTCTAAATTCTTTTGCACACATTGAGGCTGTGTTAAACTCCTAATCTTTGTACTCCTCCCCCCTTTTCAAATTATCCAAAGAATACAGAAGCCCTAATTCCAACTTGTTTCCAAATTGGATCATTGTTTGCTATACCTGATCCAAATAATGCCACCCTCCTCTCAAAATATATGCAGTCAGACCAAATAGTAGAAAAGTTAAGTCAACATTTTTGGAAAAGATCGTGTTCAGAATATTAGAATAGACCCACACGGTATCATGGGATATTTATCTACAAGAAAGGAAATTTAATTAAACTACAGAAAACTTTTGGAACTGGAATGTTTGGCAACTAGCCAAAATAACAGAACCAGGGAATGATGAAACTGTAAAAGTTGCTTTTTTAAAGGCTAAAGATGCCATTTTTAAAAGGCTAATTACTAAATTGTCTTTCAATAATTAAAATCATAAACACCAATACTTGTATATGTAATCCCTTTGTGTTTCTTAGATTTTAATTTGAAAATGTTATATAATACTATGAATTTTATTATTGTGCAAATTGCTAAATATAAGCAACAGGTAATGTACAGTTCATCATTATTGAATAAATTTAGTTATCTTTGTTATTTTTCATGTATGTATTGTAATTGTTTATTATAATGTAACATTGAATGCCTCTGTCAATGCATTTATGTCTGACTTCATATTTAATCTAAAAAAGCTAAATATGTATATAAAATGTATTTATCATTTATGTGAAAGAAATTTTGTAACAATGAACAAAATTCAGTTTTTAGTTACACTAAATGTATAGCAAGTAGCTTTGAATATCAGTTACTATCCATTACCCATCCATTACATTGGGTATTTCACGATGTTCTATGAATATATATTGCTTTTAGGTTATTGATATCTAAAGCCTAGCATTAAGCTTCTGACTGCATTCAAAAACATCCTTATAACCTCTGCTTCTTGAGTTAAAAAGGACAGGACTTAAGCTTCTAAAGCAGAAAAATCTTATCACTAATCTCCTCCCCCCTCTCTCTACTCCAATGATTTATTGACTTCCACAAAATTTATTGTTAGTGGATTGCTACTTAGCGTGTACTACATAAGAAAGGAGATATACTCAAGTGTTAAAATTATAGAGGAATCAGTCTGTTCTGAACAAGTTATTAGGTATTCTCAAATATTCTATTCAACAGACTTTTGGTACCAGTTGAAAATACAGTTGGAGACAACCATAATGGATTTTGGAAAAGAAGATCCACTACAGAGCAGATAGTCAACATCCATCAGATTTTGGAAAAACAAGGGAACTTGGAATTGATACGCATTACTTCTTTATTGATTTTAAAATCATTTATGATGGCATCAACAGAAAGGCTCTTGTTGCAGCCATGAAAGAATTTAAAATCCATAGTAAATTATTAAGTCTGATAAGCCTGACATTAAGCGAAACAAAGATCATGGTCAAGGTGCAGAGTTATCTTCTGGACCCATTGGAAATAAGAAATGGCATTTGACAGGGAGATGCTCTAGCATGTCTTCTCTTTAATCTAGCATTAGAAAAAGTGGTAAGAGATTTCAATACCAATACCAGAAGAAATATCTTTAATAAATCAGTACAGTTGTTGGCTTTTGCTAATGAGATTGATATCATTGTGTGAACACCCACCACACTAAGACAAGCCTTCTTGCCTTTAGAGAAAGAGGCCCTCAGGATGTGACTGAAAATCAATGAGAATAAGACCAAATACATGCCTTGCACTAAATCATGTTTTAACAATTCCCACTTTAAAATTGAAGAGTATAATTTTTTAAGTTGTTGATGGATTCAATTATTTAGGTTTGGAAATTAAAAATAAAAACAACTGAACTACTGAAATCCAAAAGGGAATTACTATGGCTAATAGATGTCTTAATGGAATACGAAAATATATAAAGTCGAATTCAATCAAGAGAAAAACAACGGTTCTAAGTCTTTTAAGATCAGTATTAACTTATGCATGTAAAACTTGGTACATGTCTCAAACAGATGAGAATGATAAGCATCGACGAAAGGAAGATTTTAAGATTTATTTTTGGAGGAATTCAGGAAAATGGAATGTGGCAAAGAAGATCAAATTTAGAGCTCTACCAATCATATAAAGAATCTGACATTGTTAACTTCATCAAAATACAATGAATTAATTATATGAGCAGGTCACGTTGTCAGAATGGACAAAAACTGCACCACTAAAAAAGTCTTCAATGCTCAACCAATCGGCACACGGAGAAAAGGTAGGCCAAATCTAAGATGGATTGATGGCCTAGAAAAAGATCTCCTAGTTCTGAGAACTAAGAATTGGAGAACACTGGCAAGAAGGCTGGCCTGGAAAAGGCTTCTTGAGAAGACCAAGGCCCATCCTGGGCTGTCAGCCACCGAAGGAGGAAGGATTGCTACTTAACAAAAGAAACATGCCTGCCAAATTTTAGAAATAGATAGTAGATAAAATTTAGTAGGTCAAATAGTTCCAGAGATCTTTTGAAGAGTGAGTCCCTTTTATCCTATATGGATAGATTTTTCTTGCAGAGGAAGAGACTGAATTAAAGTAATATTTTAAATTCTGCAAATAATGCATTATATACAAAACTTCAGAACTTGATGAACTAAGTTAAACAATTAAAAATATTAACAATATTTAAGAATTTAAAAAATCCTTTAAATGAACATAAAATGTGTAGGATATTTTTATTTTTGTATATATAGGCCACCTATTTTCTTCTCTAAAAGCTTCTAAAAAATAATGGAATTATAGACTCAGCTATTTGCAAACCTAATTATTACTTTTCATTCCTTTCTGAAATAAGCTCATTTAATGGTAAAAAGGCAAAGGTACCTTTTTAATAATTACTGTATTATAACAAAAATTTCCTATGATGATTTAAATAACTAAATAAAATAAATTTTTTATGTAACAAAAAACTAATCTACATACAAAGCATTAAAGCAAAAGTATAAAAGTAATAATTTCAAAGTTAACTTTTATCTTTAGAGGAGTTTAAAAAATAATAAAATATAATATTAATACCTCATGAGCTATTCTGTATTTCAAGGTGAATTCAAGCATCCTCTGCATAAGAAAAGTCATTGTAATGAATGATTGCCATAGAACCTTGAATTTCATACTGTCAGGTGTGACATCATTGAGTGTCTTGTTCACAATGCTATAAAGAAAAATAAAGTTTCGTTTTGGAATTACATATACATACGAGGAACAATAATTTAAGCTAAAATGTAGCTGCATGACACAACTTTCAATTTATATATTAACAAATAATCCCTCCAAACAATATTTTAATTTGCAAGAATGCGAACTAAATTTAAAGGTAGTTAAAAATGACAGATTTTTTTTTCATGTGTAACATCTTTTCTCTCGATCACTGGATATTTGTCGGAGTGATTTCGTGAAAAGGGATGGATATGGGTAACAGGAAGTGACATAAGCGCATGCTATTTGCTTTGACCAATGACCACATGGTGTTGTCTCTTTGCTACCCTCACATTCTTCTAACCCATGCTAAAAGCTTACTTTTCATCTTTCCATGAGCCCTCGTGGCTTAGGGGTTAGAAAAGCTGACTTGAAATGAATTAATTGCCTTAGGTTCTATTCTCGGGAGCTTGCTGTTTTCAAATTTACTTTAAATCCCTTTAATTTTCCTTCGAAAATTATTTCTCTTGATCAAAGTTAAATTTCCACATTCTTTCCTGTTTTTTCTATATGTATTTTATTTTTTATTAGCACATTCATTACATTGATTTAGCTGTTATGAATTCTTGGTTTCTGTGCAAACAAGATGCAATATTAAATAAAATTCCCCCCAAAATCAAAATGGATGGCTTAAAATTTAAGTTAGAGATAGTGAATCAATATGAGCCTCTCCACCTACTAACAAAAGTATTTTAACTGATGATGAAGACAACAGTGTTGTAATTCCACTCATAAAAAGAGCTAAGCGTTATAATCCACCTGCTATACATGTCATGGCTTTTATCCTGGACATTCCAAGTTAAACGGCTTGATATGTATAGCCATTTCCGATGTGTTGATGACATTTCAAGGCTTCACAAGTGCAGATATGAAAACTACAAAAGCAGTTTGAAAACATGTTGTGAAAAATGCAATAATTATTTATACTTGTCAAAAACAAAAGATTTTTACAGTAAATAAATAATGAATTAATAAAAGAGTTAATTTTACCTCAATAATTTCCTTATTTGTAACAAGTTTAGTTGAATTAAGTTCCCTAAATTGAAGAAGAATTATTTTTGATAAAAAAAATGCATTACTCCTTGTGTTAATTAAATAAAATTTTCATTAAAGATATAGTTATTCGATTGAAAATTACTTTCAATCATACCCTATTCATTTTTTTCAGGATATAAGTTACTATTGTGTATTCAACAACATGTCAGGTGTTACACATCTTATGCGACCACTGTAAGGCTCATTTCTTTTTTTTCTTTCATTGAAACTATGTTATTTTAAGGGATTTTAAAATATTCAATATATTAGCCAGCTTTTAGAAATTAAACCTTTTTAAAAGAAATAACGAAGCTGAAATAAATATATGGATTAGAAAATAAACATGAAATACATAAGTAGAGACAATACGAAATTAAAGAAAGAAGAGATTTATAAAAGCTCAATGAAGATTAGTTAAATAGATGTTTTACTTAAAAGTGTCCTTCTAAATCAATCAAATGTTTTAAACAAATTTTCACACATACAGATTGATGAACAACAAAAATGACTTAGTAGACAAATTTGAAAATTAGACATTGGTAAAGGAAAAGAGATTTGACATTTTATACTCATCATGCATCCAAATATCTCAGTTATATTAGAATTGTGTTTAAAAAGGGTGAGAAATATGAAAATTTTGAGATACTTTTTTCTGGATCTTAAATAAGGATTAAATTACAGTTTTGTTTTTAATGTTGAATCCTAAAACATGAATCACTCTTTATTATTTAAAATTTTATTCTGTAAATTGAGGTTCAATAATTCCTTACAAAACTACATCTTAAAACAAAGAACATTAAAATTTCATGGAGGGCTATAAATGATTTTGTATAATCAGTATGAGAAAAAATTCAATTGCTGACTTAATCATTAACATAATATAAGATAATTAGAATAAAAATAAATTTTTTAGGTTAAATTTATTTCCTTGATTAATTTGAATTACATGGGAGTTTAATTTTAATTTTCAGAAACTGAAGTTTTAAAAGTTACTACAAAAGAAATATTTCAGAAATAACAAGAACTGACAATTACCTAAATACAAACAAAATCTGTAGCACAATTCTTGCAAACTGCATTAGTCTTAATTAATACCTCTACTTAATAAATTTATAAATAAGTGATCAAAACTTTTTTTTTTCTGACATGCATGCCAACAATAGGTATATATACAGTCGAACCATGCTTAATGAGCATAATTAATTCCAAATCTTACCTGTAATCAGGAAAGTCTTAAGGCATGGGTCAACTGGTGGGGGGCTCGTTTGGTTCTTGACTGAGCCTGAATAAGATCATGAACTGAATAATTTTAATGGCCAAATATTATTCCCATACATATTCTACAAAAAACAGGGAATTTCAAATTGCATGTCAATTGACAAAAGAGGCAAGACTGCGCTATTATGTAATGACAGTTGTCCATGTCTAGATCTATATACATACCTAATACCATAAGCAATCATTCAACTCATTTAGTCAAAATGAGGCCATTGGTTGAGCCGTTTTGCGATACTGTGGGTCATGCACATTTATTTCAAACTATCATTTGTAAGAGTATTCGATAGTGCTTTCTTTCTAATCAATACTTTTAAAGATCACAGTAGGGCCTACTTTTGCAATGTGGCCCAGGGCCTCAAAATGTCTTAAGACGTACCAGCCTGTAATGTGAAACACAATTTTTTCCATATAAATTAGTGTACAGTACAATAATGCTGCTTCCACTGCTAAAAAAATCCTCATAAAAGGAGTGTGTGACATATTTATTTCTTTTTATACCTTGTATCATTAATTGAACCAATTTGGAAATTAAGTTTGATTTTTCAGAAAACAAAAGCTAAAAATAATAAAATTTAAACAATTAGTATATAGTTTAGAATGCATACCGAATTCCTATAAGAAATTTGTTTTTGCTGATGCTTCAAGATTTGATCAAAATGCAATACAATATTATCATTAAAAAAGTGCTTTTCAATGCATGAGGAAACAGTTTCCCATTTCAGAAATTCTTTTGTTGTATCAGAAGATGGTGGCTTTGTCTACTTTCTTTTCCTTATATAAACTCCTTAACAATTTCTTGTAGTGAAACACAAAGCCAACCTTTAAGCTCTTTGTTGGTAAATGATCCCTTCCTTGAAAATCACATCCTAAAATTGCCTTGGTGGTTGCCAAGCAATTCTCATAAATTTCACTCATTCCCCCTCCCCCTTTAGTTTTAGACTGTCTTATTTATTTCCAGTTTAACAGGGTCAAAAATAAATTAATTGCACAACATCTTTCCCTTCTGCTTACTTATTTTCATTCATCACGCCTTTGTGTTTTGGCTTTAGGTTCTTTGGTTCCTAAAGACCCCATCCCTTTACTCCAAATGTAGCTCATACTTGATCTGAATCTTCAATACTTCTCACAGACAGAGAAAAAGAGGTTTTTGCTAAGCATTTATACTTGTCATGCAAAATTTTCCTATTTGAATGAGTAATTTTTTTAATAATTTGTTTTGCTCATTAAGCAAGGTTCCATTGCATATATGCTATTGAAATAAATAATAAATAAAAACAAAAAATAAGCATGATACAAAGGAATTTTAAAAGCATAAGGTACATTATGACAAATTAATTGTAGAATACATAAAAAGAATGTATCCTTACTGATAGAAAAGAATTACAATGGTATCGATATCAATATCCTTTTCACTAACTCTACTGCTTAAATATAAAGCTGCAGCTGCAACAACCTAAATAACAAATAAATAAATATTTAAAAATACAAAAAATTATAGAAACTTTATCTGTTAACATAAAATTAAAAAGAAAATACAAATTTCTTTTCAAAATTACTTAACATTGCAAGAATAAACAATTTCAATAAATGAACTGCTCTTTACAGCATTTTTAAAAGTTACATCTTACATTATAAAAATATTTCTTTTATTAAAAATCAAAACAATTAATTTTCTCATAATTATTTTTAAGGAATTATGCAATAAAAGAATAATGCAATATATACTGTTCACTTTTTTTTGTCTTCATAGCTGTTATTTTAAGGGGGGAAGTATATACATCAATGATGCAATGAAAACTGATTAAAAAATATTTTAGCTTAATAATTTTGAACCTTTTATGTCACGAGTTTCTTACAATGACTCACGTGAAAGATTCTTTTTTTTAAATCTAGAAAAAAATTATATTTTCAGATGTAAAACTGTTGCAAAAATATGCCCCCAAAAGAAAATATTACAAATGAGAGATAGTAAAATTTAAAATAATATTGTAGAAATGTATAAGAAGAATAGGCCTCTATTAATAAAGCACATTTATTACATCAATTGGAAATATTTTATTTTTATATATTTCAAACCCTTATTCAAGCAATCAACTCATTTTTCTCAGTTCAAACATGTAAATTACAAGATGACATTTTGATATGCTGCTGATACAGTATTAAAATATTTCTTATTAGAATTATTGAGTTTTTTTTATTAGTTTGAAAGATATATTACAATGGAAAATTTATTCTCATAGCTCAAAAAATATTGAATGTTCATTTTCAAAGTTGACTTAAAATAATAGGAAGTACTTGCCAGTCATCAGTACATCATGAAAATACTCCATATATATAATATTAATCTGATACAGTACAAATTATGTACTCTCTTCATAAAGCGTTTTAATTTTTTCATACCTTTGTTCTACTGAGCTCATTATTCTTTTACTATTTTGACAGCTTTTATATATTTCTACTAAAGTCAGATTTGTAAAGATAACTAAAATGAAATATATTTTTAAATAGTAGAATAAAGAAAACTAAGCATCTTTTGATTCTTATGTATTATCTCAACAATTGCCAACGTCCAAGATAGCTTGTCAAGTTGGCAACCTCAATTTCACATGAATCGTATGCACTGAATTGGCAATCATATGCTTCATTTCATATAATGTTGCCAATAAGGTTGCCATAATATGTATCTTTTTCTTTTTACCAAATGAGATATTTCAGAATCAGATAACAAAAACTATACCCTTGGTTTTAAGATATGCAATTTTTAATGTTTACATAGAACTTACACTAGCATCATAAAAAACATCACCAGCAGTTCTCATGAAATGATGGTATATGACGAGAGCTCTAGTGGTTATTTCAATATTCTGTTTTGTCTTTCTTGCTAAAATATAAAAGAAAAATACTTTTTAAAAATTGTTGATTTAGGTTTTATAAACATGAAGTACAAACCTTACATAAAAATGGGAAAAACATATTTTTAAGATTGTTTGGATAAAAAAAAAATACTTTAAGAAGTCTCTAACAACTCTATATAATATTTTTGTGCTATTTACAAAGATTTTTGAAGCTTCAAAATATTTTACTATGAACAGCCTCTTGTAAAACGTTACAAAACCAACATCTTAACATAATGTTTTTAGAATATTAAATATGTTAATATTGCATTAATGTTACGAATCTTGCACACAAAAATTTGTTGATCATAGTTAACTCTCACCCAAAAATTCTACAATTTATAAAATGAAGTTAAAATTATCTTCTCCATAAAAAAAAAGTAAATGTTATGGGTATATTACTTTAAAAATTCCATTAATAAGGAAACAGTTATTTCTTTTGCTCCGGTTGGGTCAGCTGTTCAACTTCGTTTTCGGAATTACTTTTTACAGGTAATATTTTTATTTCTTTCTCCACATCAATTTCAAAAGATTACCATGATGTCCAGTGATGCTGTTAGAATTAATTTGAATGAATGCATGAAAAATTACTATTGTTAAATGTTTTTTTGCCATGTTGCCTGTGCTTGGAAAGAAAGCTGTTTTAGAACGGTGCATGAAAGAAGGTTTGATTGGATCATCGTATGTATGTCCGAAATATGTAAAAAATATGGAATTGAGAGAAAGAACGGGTAAGAAAGTGAATGATGATTTTTGAATGGTACTGCTAAATTCAGTCCAGGGTGAAAGAGGATACCCATCATGTGTTAAGGAATATAATGAAAGGGTTATGGTTTGAATTGAGTAACATGGATTTGTTCACCGTTTTGTTAGTGATGCAAACATAAAAATGTTTTGGAAGGTGCTTTCAGAAATATGCAGTAGCACACTGGTATAATTTCAGTAGGCAACTCATCGTCATCATAAATGTCGGAAAAAGAAGCATTTTTTCAAGGTAAGTGAAATTATTTCCATTTTTAAATGCCTGATTTTTGCAGGGATTTTCAGTTTCAAAACTTTAAAATGCTATTTTTTAATGATTTTCCTTCCGTCATCTTGAATTTCGCGCTCCGGCGTTGCGTGTTGTGGTAGGGTTGCAACTCCGAAACACAACACGCAAAAACGCGCCAAATTGGCTATTTTTCAAAATTTGGCGGAGAGGCGCCCGATTCGACAATTTTATATTCAGGTCGAAAAAAGAAATTTCGGTTAAAGTGTAGTTTAGGGGGGGGGGGGACACTTGGCGCAGTCCTTTTTTTTTTTTTTTTTTGGCGACTAAAAGTGGTCCACACCAAGGTACTTTTTTCGGAATTATTTATTATAGAATGAATTCGATATCTCACCATGACATGAAGATAAAAATCGCCAAATCCAAAGTTCCCCCGTCTCCTATACTACACTTGAGCCAAAAATTTTAATAAGCACAATGTTTATTGAACAGTAATCTTTATACTTACCCCCTTCCAACACATATTTTATTCCAATATCCATTTTTACTGGATAGTATATAACATAGTTTCAGATTTTGTGGGATACGGAGCAAAAACAAAGGTAAAACCCCCAGTAGTATATAACATATATTATCTTGAATGACAAAACATTAAATGGAATATTGATTGATTGATTGATAGATGAAGGAGGAAAAAATGTCATTACCGCTATAACTCTCGCTTGAGATTTAATGGATTATAATTTTTTAATTTCATTCATTCAGATTATTATTTGTGAGCACTACGGCATGTTAACTGATTGGTTTTTGAATACTTTTTGATTGAAGTAATCAAATTTTTTTGCTTATTTCTGAAGTAAGAAATTTCATGATGTATGACTTTATAAAAAATAGTTTTTTGTTAAAATGAAAAGTTGTAAAGTCAACAAGGACGAAAATCAAAGAATATTAATGAAAATGATGCGTTTTTCATGTGATAACGAAGTCGAACTGTAACTGCCCGAAAATTCCGAATTTTAAAATGTCAGCCTCCATGTAATTCAATTTACATGTGTTTCGTTTTTCGCTTTTCATCGAATATTGTAGAAAATGGGTATATTATTTGGAAAAACTAAAAAGAAAGAAACTAGAGTTACGGAGCAAGATAAAGCTGTTTTGGTTTGTGACATATGTGTTATTATAGATTTATTTTGACAAATATGTAATATGTGGTTGTCTACTAGTTTATTAAATGATAGTAAAAGGGATTTCTTTTAAAGTTCTTATTGTTATTGGCCTTAAAACTAAGCAACTGTAAGAATTATTATTTCTTACTAGTACATACAAATTTTATTTAGGTGCTTAAAATCGTTACTTTAATTATGGATAAAATTAAAAGCATTTATAGTAAATTAAACTTTTTTTTATATTTAACAGATTTACATTATCCTCAAAAACATTACCTATGAAAAATTTCAAAATTTATTTCACTTTTATGATATTAGGAGCTTTATATTTAGTTTTCAAACACCAAATTAAAATGTTACATGTTGTATGCAATTACAATTTCCACACTTCTTCAAAATTTCAATTTCTAGTTATATGTAACCTATTCGTTATTGATTTTAAATAAATGAAAAATCTTCCATATTCCTTTGTAAATAATTTTTGTTCCTTATATTTTCAGATTGCTTCTGTTAGCATACTTTTCAATTTAATTGGAACAGAATATTATTTGATTTATGATGTTAATTTTGTAACTCTTGCTCATCTTTTTTCCCTCCCTGTAGGACAGCATGCAAGGACCACTTTTGTACTTTTATGATTGTAATGTTATTAACAAAAACATTTTTCCAGAACAATTGACTACTACTTTTTGTCTCAGCATTGGTCTGTAGAACCTCAGTGTTTAGTTAAAAATGTGTAGAGGTCTGCAACATTAAAAAAAAACTCCAATCAATGGAGTTGATCACAAAAGAATCACTCATAAAGTGGTAAGATCTTAAAACAAACATGGACAGCCCTTAAAAACAAAAAGGAATCATAAACTAACTCATTTAGTTTTACCAATCAATAATTTACAATTCTGTTTATGTTTTTGAAGTATGTGAAAATTATGTTAATTCATAAGATATTCAATCAGAATAATAATACTCTTGATACTTGTTCAGATGAAGATTTTAAAAATTACGAAACTGGAATGCCTGAATTATTTTCTAAATTAGGTACATTAAATGTTATTGTAAAAAATTACTTGAGAATGCATGTAACGAATGAAACTCATACTAATGCATGTCAAAATATTGTAAACAATAACGTAAACAGCTTAAAACTTCCTTCTGTAGAATTTCCAGTATTTACATCAGATTATATTGACTAGATTTCATTTCATGATTCATTTGTAGGAATAGCAATATTTCAAGCAATAGTAAAGAATTACAATACTTTAAAATTTTTTGCAAAGGTCAGTGACTGATTTTAAGTTACTTCAGTCTCTAAAGCAACACAAAAACTGCTGGCTATGGACATTGTAGTTTTGAACCAGGGCCAAGTGATTTGGATAGTACCCAAGTTGACAACCTTCTCCAAATTTCCACACCATGCCAACTAGTGGACTTTTGACAGATTTAAGATGCATAACATTGTCATGCATCTTAAATCTGTCAAATTAATTCTTTAAAAAATTAATCTAAAAATTATATCTTAATTCTTTGCATTCAGTCACAAGTTTGCAACTATAACAACTTGGCTTCTGTGACCACTGTGTGAAAGGCAAAGCAGCTATTTAGTTGCAGTCTATTCAAATTTTAAAAGAGAATTATGAAAGGCCTTTCATTAAACTTAATACTAGGCTTTTGAGAAAGTTAACTTGTTAAATTGAACGTGAAAATTTCTTAACATGTTGTATATTTATTTTCTACATCCAACTTTTGATATTTGCTTAGAAAATTAAGAAGTTGCTGGTGACTAAATGAAAAATATTTCACAAAGTTTTTTGTGTAGTGAAAGCATAATTTTTGAAGTAAAATATTTTTCATATAAGCTGTTCACAGTCAGACTTTTAAGAAAATATCTCCAAATGAAAAAGTGGGGCATAGGATTATATTTAATGTACTAGTAGAATAGACTGTTAAGACTTAATTTTGTATTAAATTAAATTGTTTCTTTCATGAAATTTACACTTTGAAGGGGTTAATTTAAGAAAATGGTTTTTAAATCTTTTGGAAAATTATGATGAATTTAATGTTTAAAGTTTGTGTAACAAAGAATTCAAAGTTTTTCTCTTTGTGTGTCCTTATATAATTATATTTTTACTTTTTAATGTACATTTCATAATTATTATTTGTAGAAAAATTATGTAAAGTATATTTTTATAACAGTCTTTGTTATCAATAAATATGAATAAAATTCACAAAAAATACATGTGACAGGCTTTAAGTACATATTTTTTAATTATAAAAAAAATTAAAGGATACTTAGAAATATAGAACTTTCACTATTTTAATTTAGAAACATAATTTTGTATCTTACAGTTAAGAGGGAAAAAAGCTTGATATATATATATATATATATATATATAAATATTGTATAAATATTTATAATCTTTAGTATGTGTTATTTGAAGTGTGTATTTTTATATTCCATTTCACAAAATACTGTTTTATTTGTATAATTTAATTTTATTTTCTTAAAAAATTTTATTTGTGTTTCAGTGAAAAACATTTTATTTACATTTTAAGCTGTTGAAATTATTTTATTTTAAATATTTTTAATAACTATGTATTGATATTCATTTATTTGAATATGTTTTCATAGCTTCAAAAATCACATTATCTTAATTTGAAAATTATTCAATATAGCAATTGAAGCAACAAAGAGACAAACTGAAACAGTACCAAAAAAGAATACTGAATAATTTAGAAGCAGAAAGAAAGATAGCAAAGCAACTTCTCCAAGATGGTAGAAAAGAGTAAGTACTTAGAAAATCTTGAAAACATATTCAAAAATTTATGCACTGTATTAATTGTATATAACTGTAGAATATTTATGCAGCTCTTTTTCATCACAAATCCCAAACTGTTTTGCAATACTTTGGTTGTAATAAATAAATTCAGCAATAACTTGTGTTTGCCACTAATGAGATTAGGTTGTTTGTGCAAGATTAATTATCTTCATTGATCAATATTTTTTTAGAAAGCCTGTGTATTAATCATAAACAAATGTAATTTTATTTATATGCACGTTTCTCCTCATAAAGTTTCTGTATCTTCTTGGTCTATTAATAACTTAAGTAGATTAATTTGTTTTCTATCTTTAGTAAAAATTCGATCAGAAATAAATTGTTACCACTTGTGTTAGAAAGATATCTATCATTCTGTGTAATTTCTTAATATTTATTGTCTTTCAGTTTTCTTCTGTTGGTATTAGAATTGATGTTATTCATTTTGAGATTTCACTCTTTGAAATTAAACTTAAACTTTTTCTAGTGTACTGCATCCAAAAGTAATAAACAATTAAAATAATTCATAACTTGCATTACAAGTATATTTTTGGTACTTATGCATCACTTGCTGTGACCAATTTCGTAAAATTAAAAAAAACATTGTCAAATACCTTAATATACAGCCAATAGTAGAAACTGTTCCCACCATGTTCAAACACAGTAATAATAATGATGACAGCATTTGGTTACATTATTTAAATTGTTGATGTCTTTTTGTGTGGTGAAATTGGTCGACTGTGTAATATGTAAGTATTGTATTTTAATGCTTTTCATAATTTTTGCATCTTAGCTTATATAAGTTTCATTATGTAATTATATTGAAATGAAGCAAATTTGTATTGGCCATAGAATTAAGTTTCGAAATTTGTTATAAAATTCTATTCTAAAAAGAGGGATCAACAATTTAAAAATGTTTTATTAAAGTCTACAGGATAATGAGATTAAAGAAATATTATAGGAAGAAAATATATCTATTTGGAGAAAATATGTTTGAAAAGGCTTATACATTAAGAATACTTCCTTCATATTGTTTTTATTTTAAAGCTACTTTACTGGTCATATTAAATATACTTTTGGAGGCAATATAATTTTGTAAAAATTGACTACTGTAAAATCAACTCTATTCTATTAAGTCATATTACCAATCATATATTTTTAACTTCTAAGTTAACTAGCCATTCCAATATTTCAGTGAAATAAGTTAATAAAAGCCTTTATGTGCATAATGCAAGTTTGAGTAAACAGTTATCTTCATATGTTATCAGTATTGTAGAATAATTGTTTAGGAGTTTCAAAATCAGTCTGATTAAAAAGCAAATTTTATTTGAAAAATGTTAATATATTTGTTATATTTTTTTCAAAATTAAACTTAGCCGGAATGTATTCTTGCTATTAAGTTTTAATATAAGGGTATTAACGTCACCACAGCCAAATTAGCAGCACACAAATTGCACCTTGATATCCAAACAAAGATTTTAATAAGTTTTATATGAAAAAAAATCAAGCAGTTAGATTTTGGATGAAAAAGCCACAATTCATGTGGTGCTTATTAGGTTGCGGTGACACTAATACATAAGTACCAAAGTAAGTAAATATTAATTTTTTTAATATTTATAAAATTATTTATAATTTTGGAGACTGTTTCAGAGATATTTCAATAAAAAGAATTTTAATTGTAAAAAATAAGTGGTTTCTACTATTATATAGTAATTGTATGCATTAAAAAAAAATTAGCAAAGAAGCCTTTTTTGTTTATCATTTTGTAACAGTTAATTTTTTCTCCTAAAGCTGTAGCTGCATTCATATATGTATTGATAAATTACATCATGAAAGGACCATAAAATCCAGTGTGTATAACATACACTTTTAACCCAAAAAATAAGATCGAAATTTATAGGTGCGTGTTATACGCCGGATATTAAAATGCGAGCTTTAAAAATAAAAAACCAGATGGGCATAAAAAGAAACGTAGACTTCTGCAAAGATCAGAGTACTGTTTACTTAAAAGAAATGCCATACATTGAACTTAAAGGGTTGTTTTTCTAGAAATATACTATTTTTTCAAAATTCTGGGGTAATGCCTCGAATAAATGGCTTTAAAACATAATAGCGTTGCTAACGTACATGGCAGGTTAACGTACATTGCCCTTCGTAGAAAAGGGTATGCACATTATAAGGTGAATATACCTTAAAATTAAAAAATGCAGCTTGAAGGTATAGGTGCGCGTTATACCCCAGATTTTACGGTATTTAGAATCATGTATATGTGTTTAAATTCAAAGTTTACTCAATAATTTTGTATAACAAATTTAAAAAGATCATTGTTACTTACAGAACACCAATAATTCCTCAGAAATATGTCAGAGTTTTTAGTTATTTTTCATATTTTATTCTTAGTTGTATTAGCAATTTATGATAAAAAATTTGTGAACAAAATGAATTGGTTGACTTTTATTTGCTAGACTTCTGTATAATTACCTAATGAAACTAGAAAGGCTTTGGTTGGCAAAGAAAATCATCATTATCATCTAAAACACAAGTTTTAATTTCTTCAGATAAAATGTTATCTAATGTTAAAAAAACAAACACTTGAAATGCTCATTGTATTTTTAGAAAGTTTTTATTAAACACATTCTGATAATGCGAAGTAGCCACATAAAGATCAAAATGAATTTTTTCAGTATTTTGAACAGAATGTTTGAATCATATACATGTATAAAAGGTTAACATATAAATTGCGAATGATGCTCTATAATTATACCTAACATTTAATTAATTTATTTAAACATTTATATTTTGTGTTATCTATTATTATTCATGGTTTATTTTTTACAAAGTCATCTTATCTTCATGTAATGTTATATAAATTGCATTAATGATGCAGAATTTATCTTATAAAAAAAACTTTTCAGTCTTTCTTTTTGAAAAAAATATTTTTAATTCTCGATTCTTTAAATATTAACATCCATTGAATTTCTTGTTTCAATATCATATAATAAATTCCGGAATAACTTAAAATAACTTATAAAAATTATGCACTTTTTTCTGATGTAATGAATGAAAAATAAATCCATATATAAACTTTTTTGTTCTTATCATAATTTGTTACCTTTATTTTATTGAGAAATTTATTGAGTGATCATGTAAATATTGTACTTGTAGTTCATTTTTAATAGGGATTTAAGCCACTTAAAGAAAAATATCTGTTATTGTATTTCTCATTACTTTGTTAATGTGAAGTATCTATTCTTGTTTGATACTTTCTTTTAGATCACTTCTATTTCAGTCTTAAGATTAATGCTTTTGTTAAAAGAGAATTCTTTTATATAAATATTGCAATATGGAATGGTGTCTGGTTTTTAATCAAAAGTATGTGAAAAAATAAAATGTACTTACATTTTGCTTGAAATTTTATCTTTTACAGAAAAGCTATACTACTTCTGCGTAAGAAAAGGTTTATGGAACAAATGCTGACTAAAACTGATGGTCAGCTCATGAATTTGGAACAAATGGTATAGGTCTTTACAAATTCTTATTGAGATGAGTTACTTAACCCTCCAAGCGGTTAGCACGGAAAATTCTGTCATTGTAAAGATACTTCAAAAATGCACTGCACTGGTTTTTTTGCCTTCAAGTAACATTTTCAAAAGCGGATTAGCCGTACTTTTCTGAAATTCTTTCCCCCTTTTAAAGGTTTAACATCTTGAAAGATAATTAGGGACGGTGAAAGCAACACAGCAGGAACTGATAGGAAGTTTTATGGCTCGCAGGGAACCCCGTGTTTTGACCCTGGAGCAATCGTAAGAAATCGGGGAAATTTTTTAGACCCTAGGAAGTGTTTGTTTGTTAGCTTGTATTTTAAAAGTTTTGAAAAGTCCCAAACGAATAAGTAAAAATATGTTACAATTCCCTTTTGGTTTCATATTAATTTGAAACTGTAACAAGTTGGGGCGTGTCAGGGCAATCTGCTATTTTATATAGTTAGACAAATTATCTTTTTTGAAGTATATTCTTTCGCTTCATTTTTCTTATCTTAATCAATGCTTTCAGTTTTTGAAACATAATTATTTCATTATAAGATGCCAAAAAAAAAAATTAATAAAACACCAAACACTTTAAAATTTGAAATCTTTTCAACTTTCCAACCACTAAAAATGAATAAATTTAAACTTCATCAAATAATTTGAAACATTTTCTTACACTTTGATAAAAATAATAACGAAAAAAAAAACTAATTAAGATCTATTAGTTTTTTTTTTAGATTTCAAAGCCCAAGTGTTCAGGGAAGTTTACGTACAGTGACTAGTTATATATTGTTAAAATACACAGAATTATATTTGAATTTTAAGTGCTTGAACTTCAGTTTACATCAAAGACAACATGAATGAAGATTTTCCCACATTTTTTTTATAACTTGAATGTTTGAATAAATGGTAATCAAAAATATACGGAAACATTTACAGTAGACATTTATGCATATAAATAAACATAAAAATCAATTTTAAATTTGAGCTATTCAAAAACATTCGAATTATTCTTCAAAAATATCTATTTATGCAAAATACCTCAACATTTATCTTTTTTTAAAGGCTAACTGAATAAGTAATTAAAATCTGGATATTTTTTGAAATCTCAACCGTATAAAGCTAGAAATTTTATGTTAGAAATTCCATTTGAAATTTCGAAAAAAAATGTATCACACAGTTAAAAATTATTTACCATAAGTTCTAGCAACTCTTTGAGTATAATATAAATTTCAAATTTTATTATATAGCTTCTTTGGTATTTTTTAATATATTTCGAAGATTTCATACAATTCAGTTGAAAACTGCATGAAGTTCAGAAAATTTGTGTGCGTTATGTTATACTTAATATTAATTAAATGGTTAAAATAATATGTTAATAATAGTCATGTAATCATTTGATGACACATTCATATACTAATAAAAATTATAATGGTCATTGATGCGAATGTAAAGAATTTTATGTAATTTTAAATTCAGACATTAAGATATTGATGTAGAAAATATTAAACGACCATCTAAAATACATGAAAAATGCAGTCTGCTATAAAATGATCTTGACAAACAAAATACGGCATTTTCACTTGCTATGGCAGAGTCGGCTTAGTCAGGGGCAATCTGGAAAAACAGAGAGGGAACCGCGGTTTTGATGGATGCCGCTCTAGCTTTTAAATCTATCTCTCAGGAAAAAAAATATATAAATTACAAATGCAAAAACTAAGTCTTGTAATTTTCCATACATTTTTATAACAACGAATTGTGGAATTGGCTCCCAATACTTTGGTGTGTTTGACAATATCTAAGGTAACCAACCCTACTTTAGATAGATTTGCACTACTTTTTCGTAACCGTATTCCTTTTAAAATTAATTTGTGCAGCCAAAATACACTTTTTGCACTCTTAAAAATTTATGTAAACTATAACAGTTAATTTTAATTTATGCAACTTGTGAAATGTTCATAATTAACCATTTCCGTCTAAACAGTTTACATGAAAAAAAAAGTTTGGACTCCCTCATTCATTAGGGAATTATATAAGATTCTAACATTAAGTTTTATTTTTTACCGAATAGGGTCGAGTGGTAGTGTATTGTGCTTCCACACCACAGGTCTTGGGTTCTATTAACGGGCTGGGCATGGTCGACTCTGCCTTTCATCCCCGCTACATTGTGTCAATAAATGAGTACCAAGCTTGCTTGGGGTCTTAAACACCGAAGGTCTCTCTTCAGACAGACCACCAAATCGGGACATCTGTTC
The DNA here is from genome assembly GCA_019973935.1 of Trichonephila clavipes. NCBI lineage: Eukaryota > Metazoa > Arthropoda > Arachnida > Araneae > Nephilidae > Trichonephila > Trichonephila clavipes. Next base: position 692,807 of record BMAU01018509.1, read on the forward strand.
GTGCACCTCAGCGCCCAATGGTCACTTATATTGGGATGGGCATAGTAGTTCCTGGCCCTCATGGATTGTTGTGGCACTGAGTTTGAGTTTTAAGTTTGAGGATTGCCTCACTTTGGGGATACCCCTTAGATAAACATGTATTTCCACTCATTTGCAATTAAACATTTTTCTTTCAATTACGTTTATTTCAGAAGGAAGTTTGATTTTTCAAATGTATTTGCTTAATAACATGTATATTTGTGTATTACATTAAAATTTTGTTCAATCCAAAATTACATGTTTTTTGCTCCTCTAAAAGCTTTTAGGATTTTAGAACTGATCTTACAATCCATATACGTTTTATAGTAGTATATTTAAAAATGATAAAGACATTTTTACGACTGTGTGAGCTTTTATGCCTCGTTTATAAATATAAAAAATTGCATTCAGCTACAGTTTTTAAAATGTACTGAAATAAGTGGAGGAATAGGATATTTTTACATATTATGAATATTTTTGACTGCAGTAAGATATATTTATATTTCAGTTTCCTTACAATTTGAATAGAAGTTGTAAAACTCTCTTTTTGCGAATAGTTTGATATTGAATATAAACCCATAGGCTGTTTAATATTGTAAAGTGTTTTATTTTGATACCAGCACACATTAAAATAAGGCTCATTTGCAGTTATATGATCAGCTTCAGTTATATTTAAATTTTAAAAAATAGTCTACACGTACGAAAACATTCTTTCAAAACCACACACCACATCTCATACTATGTCTTCCATACAGCAGGAAATATTTGTGTATACTCAAAAAATTTAATACAGGATACATTTCAAAATGTTAAAATTGTTTTTAAAATTTGGTATGGATACATTGTGGAACTGTTGGTTAACTTCACTGAACAAAATTGTTTTAAGTGTACTGTTTTGAAAAACAAAATTAATTAGGGAGATTTTTCTCACAATAGAATTTGTAATGACTGAATTGTGTGAAAATGTAATTATCGATGTGTGACATTTTTCCTTGTAATAAAAGAAACAGAAAGATAAGAAATTAAACTTGAGTAGAATATGGTTAGAAGTACTGTCATGCACATTTGAAGAAGTATATCCCCCATTTAAATTAAAAATTATTGACTGAATGTGTGTTATGTCCATCACAAATGCCGATGTAGAAAAGAAATTTTTATTTAATACAAGAAGTTCGAAAAGGAGAACACTAGGAATGAAAATTTAGATTTTTTCCGAAAAATATTCGGTTAACATAAAAATATCATTTATATGATTTTAATTAAAATAAATTTAAAGTATTGAAATCTTTTTTGTTATTTTAAATTAAAAATAGAATTGAATAGAGAAAGATTGGTTTTATTTCATAAATATAATCATTGTATGTATATCACCGTATGCACCATTTATTGTCTTATTGTTTAAAAAAAGAGATAGGGCCTCGCTCTTTTTACCTCATTACTTTTTTAAAAAACAGGAAAGTGAGCGCGTTTTCTTACTCTCATATTCAAAAATGAATACAGGATGCTTTTTCTGGTTCAAATCGCAATACCAATATACATATATTTAATTTTTAAAAAATGACAGAAAAATAAATTTTGTTTGAAGAAAATATAATTATTTTTCAACTTCTAACACACTATTTATTTCCTTTTTTCCACCCTTCATTTTGTTTTAATTTTACTGTGACTAAACATATAGGGGAAACGACCCAGTTGCACTACAACTTTCAAACAAGATTGATTGCCCAAGGCAACTTGACAGCTAGCTGTAAACGATTGATCTCTTGGTTCTTACTTTACAAAGGGACCGAAATGAGTCATAATATTGTCCCCGTTCGACCTCCCAAGTTTTAAAAGGGGGAAAGGAAAGAAGTTAGTTGCATTTTTAAAGCGAATGGCAAAATAAGAGTAACCGCTTTCGGAATAACTTTTCAGGAGGAAGCTAACCACTCAGAGGGTTAAAGCAATTGTTAGCAAAAATTCACATGAAATTTTGTACTCAATTTTTTTATTCTTTCAAATTGATAAAAATGTATTGTGAAATGAATAGCTATTGTCTGAATTCATCAAATGTACCATTCACAAATAACTTTTTTTATGTAATTATGTTTAAAATATAACCACTCATTGGTCAAACGCAAGCATCACGCCTTTTCCTTGGATTGTCTTTGTTAACTTCGATACTACCCGTTCCTCGAGTGTGCTTTGAACTTCGCTTGTTTCTTTTTCGGAATAAATGTTCATGTCATATACTTATTTTTGAATCATGTTGTTGCCAAATTTTTATCCCTCTTTTCACAGATTTCATCAGCATATATTGTTTGAGGGATGAACGTCTCTTGAATTTAGCCATTGATTTATCAATAGATTTATATGAGCTTTCACTTCGCCACTATTTGAAGGTTTGTTTCAGGCACGAAACAACCTTATCAATGTTATATGTTTTACTTGCATTTTCCGGCTTTTCTGGTTCAGAAAAATATAGTTTTGACAGCAACGTTTACATATGTCTCTTGAAAAAGCATTTTTATTGCTATGTTTTCCAAAGAAGGATTAGATGACCAATAATCAGAGAATTTCGGTACCTTATTGTAGGACATGACAAGCATGCATTGAAGGACAAGCATAATTTCAGAGGGGTCTGTAGGATGATTTGTTTGTCCTAACTTATCGAATCATTGGTTTGTGCATTGAGAGATCCAAATCATAAGACCTTTTGGAAATAACTTGAGAAGCACATCCAATTCGGTAGGTGAATGATTTAAGTAGAATAACAAACGTCTGCAGCCTGAAGCATTAGCTGATGGTATCTCATCAACTGATGAAAGTAATGCTGTATCAGTATCACTCAAAGCATCACGGTTCTTTGTATTTTGGGAAATGATATGATTGATATCCATTTCACACTCGTCTGAATTGGAGCAAATTGTGTGCTGGATCCTGAAAATCAGGATTGTCTATTTCATCAGCCAAATCAATATATTCGTCATCTGATTCTTCTAAAAAAAATTCATTTCTTCATTAGTAAGTCCCTGGTGTTGAGTCATTTTAGATTGAATTAATTTGTGCCTAAATTAAAAATAATGAACTATTTCAAAAGTAACAAAAAATGTAATATCAAGAGAAATGATCACATAGGACTGTTGGGACAATGTGTTCCCACTATTTAAGACGAGAGAGACACATATGTCCCGATAATAAAAACGGAAGTAAAACTTTGCCACTTACCAGTTTATTAGAGGTAATCCACTTCATCAGTAACTTATCTGGCCTTAGATTTATTGATCGATCAAAATTTAATCGAAAGTAGGCGGTATTTTCTGAAATTAAACTAGTTACATTCGTACAGTATGGAATGAGCTGCTACAACACTTCAAAAACACGGGAATTGCATTATGTACGGTAGTGCCATCTATGTTCTGTGGATGTAAATGCTTTGAAAAATATTGGTAGGACTGGGGTGGGAAAGTCTTCAATTAGACAGAAAAGCGTTTGTGTCCCAGAAGAATTTTTTGAAACTTGCTTGGGATGTATGCTTCCCGTTAGGCACGAAAGAGTTAAAGTAATTTTATTTTATTTTTTGAAAAAATTCTCCTTTAATGTTTGTCATTCTTAAAAAAACTGTTCAGAGTATTTATTAATCTTCAATTCTTATTTTTCATTTAAGAATTTAATATAAGGTTAATTTTATATCAGGTTGTATTTCTTCCTTTTTTTTAAAGATAACCGAGTATAATAATTTGTTATAAAATTCTCTTAAAGATAGAAAGTTTACAAAATTAGCTATTGATTATTTATGCTTAGGATCATATCAAAGATTGATTCAAATTGTTATAAAGGATCTTCATATTCATCTCTGTCATGATCTAGTTTTTATGTAAATAAGTATGTATTATTTGTAACTAGTTTTATATGTCTTAATTTTTTATTCTATATGTAGTGTTGTTCATATGAATTGCTAGATAAATATATATTATGAAATTAATTTTTATTTTTAAAAATTTTGTTGTAAAATTCTATGTTATATAACTGTAATACTCTCTCTTCCTCTCTTTTTTACATTATACCTAGTTAAGTATTAGATCCTTTCTTAATCAATTATTTTTTTGTTTTTGAAGATTTTTGAAAGTAATTGTGTTATAGATAAAAATTATATGTATTATAATGATTGTAAAAATATTTGTAAGAATTTGTAACTGTGATTATTTAATTATCTATAGTTATACAAGTTTATATTTGTATATATATTTCTTTTTGCAAAGATTTTTTAGTTGATTTCTTTTTTTTCCTAGTGCCATGATATTGAGTTTGCTCAAATTGAGCGTCAAGTTTTAGAAGGATTGAAAGTTGGAAATGAATCTTTAAAATCACTGCATGATGTGAGTATTTTAGAACCAAAAAAGTTATTTTGCTTAAAACTGATTATTTGAAGCATTTAGGTTTTATGAAAAAATTAATATTTAAGTATTTGATCTATAAAATGGTTTAGTAATATCATTTCTTTAATTTGGCATGAACTGTTTTACATATAGAATTGATAATGTGAATGTGATCTTGTTGCAAAATTTTGCATCGTTATTACTATAGATCAGGGGTACTTAACTTTTTTTTCTGCTGGCTCATACCCATGACAACTATTTCATGTGGGCCGCAACATGAGGGGAGGGGAGATGTTAGAGGATCAAGGACATTTAAAATGTTGAAAATTGATCAAAATATTAAAGCGCATAATTTTGGATTTTTTTAAATGTTAAACTCTATAAAAGTCAACTTACAAAAAATAGGTTTTATGCATTTTCCCCCCTGTTATGGAGTAATTTCGATTTCCTTTCATTAATGATCCCAAGCCCCTTATTTGCATTCTATTGTCATAAAAACAAAGCTGCCATGTACTTTTTTACTTTTGACAAAGCCTCGCTTATTTTTATTTGAGATATTAATTTATCAAGTGTAGGATGGTAGCAAAGAGTTTTTACTGAATTCTGACTGAAATCAGTGTCATTTCTTTAAAATTAATTCCAACTTGCTAGTGCATTTTTGTTTCAAATTTATTAAAATACCTTTTGATTTTACTAAAAAAATATAACTAATAACTAAATTTATCAAACATTGAAAGCATTTAAGAAACACTAACAATTTCTGTATCAATTCATTTGTTTATCAATTTGTATAATGTAACAAATTTTATAGAATGCTTTTGTTACCTCTGCATTTTGTGACATTACTACTGACAAAATATTTTGTTGCTGTTGCAAAGATTTTTTTTAAAAAAGGTCATTTATCTCATCTTGAAAGAGATCCCCAAGAGAAAGAGCCATTAAAAGTTTTGTGCGTAGTGGTACAGTGACGAGCAAAATTACATTTTTAAAATATGAAGTACAAGTTGTTGAACCATGTTTGTTTTCCTCTACGAAATAGCCAAGATCCCAATAGTCTTGAAACAATATATATTCTTTACATATTTTTCGCTTTTGAGACATGAGGGTTAATTAAAGGTTAATTTCAACCATAAAATGTTGCTTCTCCACTGTTATTTGTTATCAATAACCATTACAAAAAGAAAAAAATATCTCGCGATTCGTACCAGCACACCATTGATGGCAAAATTGATATATTTGGTTGGTTGATAAAATTTCTCACCAAATTTTGAATGCGTTGTTCTTAAATACAGTAGAACATCGTCTATCCAAACGTTTATTATCTGGAGTGTCAAATATCCGGACCATTTTTTTCCTTCTCAACTACATGTATTGTATATGAATATGTTTTCGAAAAGTGCAATGCTCAACAGTTGTTTCGCATGAGGCCAAAAGTGACACGAAAACCCAAGGTCAGGAATATTTGGGGAATTTCAGTTGTGTGATTTGGTAATCAAATGGTCAATGACAACTATAGGGAGGAGATTACCAAAACTTTGTCCAATCAATCCCAGGAATGCTATGAAGAAGATGTAGAAACCTGGATGGCATGTGATGCAGAAGACTGTGGATTTTAAATGTTAAATGATGATGAGTTTGTGACTTCCATGCAAGAAGAATCCAACCCTGTCGATGATGAAACGGAAGAAGACGAGGACAACACAATGAAAGTAGCAAGGGTCCATCAAATGCTGACGCGTTTTCTGCATTAGAGAAAGCCATGGAGTGGTACGAACAACAATCAGAGTGCTGTCCTATTCAACTGCTTTTCAAGAGAATCGGAGATCTTGCAGCGAAAAAACGAAAACGTACAATGGTATAGTGAAAAATAAGTGATAATATTCCATGATAAAGGTAAAATTTTGACATTTTGCACCTCTTTTGCTTTTTCTTCAAGCACATTTCCCGAATGTGATGATTTTCAATATTTGTATAGCGTCGGGTGTCATATACTGCGGGAATCTCATTCGATTTTCAGTTATCTGAACAATAACATATCTGAGCGGTGTTCTGTCCCAATTGATTGGGATGAACGATGTTCTACTGTAATTGAATTTGTTAGTGCAACATGCCATCACCGGGCCACTCAGAATGGCCCAGTGAACCACATGCAGCCCGCAGGTTGAGTATTGCTGTTCTTTTATTTGATGTAATTGCTTTTTGACTAAATATCATTGCTATCCTGGTCAAGAAACAGTCGTGACCTCTATCCTATCAAAAACTTGTGGCACTGTTTGAAAACTTTTGTCCGAATGAGGTACCCATAAAATAAAGAACTAATGGAGGATATAATTGTTTCCCGGCATCATATAATAATGAAGGAAGAGCTTAAAACTATTTACAGCTCAATGAAACATCGATGTGAAGCTGTAATAAAGAGTAAAGGCAATCTAACTAAGCTCTAATAACTCACTATCATCAGTATCTAATGTATATCGACAGTTATTGCAGCATAACTTTTTTTGCATTGCAAATATTTGAATTTTGTTTTTGTATTCAATTCAGCATTAAATTCTCTTTAGAATGATATAAAACACTTTGTATTTTGTGCAACATAAAAGTTTCTATAAGCATACAAACATAACAAAATTTTAAAAAGTGTCCACAATTTTGGCCACCACTGCATATTTAGTGATTTAGGTATTTTGTTACATAAAACAATATGCTAAAATAAATTTGCTTGAAAAGAATTCAGTTTATAACATCATAGAAATGTTGAAAGGAAAAACAAATACTGAATTACCTGCTGAATTTAATGATATATCTGAAATTTTATGGACGCACTATATCCTTCTTAACTTAAGGTAGCTTCATTAAGGAAAACAGTTTTTTTACATAGTTTTTGCATAAAAATGTTCATTTCTTAAGTAAAAATACTTGTAATATGACTAACTACAATAAAAAATACTTATTGAGTATTATTTGTACTATTTTATTTTACTGATGTTTAATGCTTGTATTTTTCAGATGCTTTCCATTGATGATATTGAAAGAATAATGGATGAAACACGTGAAGGTATTGAAAAACAACAGGTGAGTTATTTTTCTTATTCATCATTTTCCCCTTGTCCTGAAAAAACTTAAGAGAAATATATATAGAATAAGTAAAATATACTGATGGTTATATATAAATTTTGTATGTCATGGCTAAATTCTTAGAATAGTTTGATAAGTTGTGGATAATTTACATGACATCCCAATGTTGTCAATAATCCAGAATATATGGTATTACTTGTACGGCAAGCGATGTGGGCGGTTCAAAATGTGCCGCCATTAACGAAATGTAAACAAACCCGGAAAACGAGTGGAGTTGAGAAACGGCTTTTGCTGATGGCAGCTGTGCATTAAAGATCCGGTCGCCGTTTGTGACGTCACGGTTCTATCTGGCCACTTGGGAGTTTTTCTTAAAAGTTTATATCACTTGTTGTGGAAGTAATGCAATATGCTAATTATATTGATGTATAAATACTAATCGCTACTGTTGCATAGTCAGTAGTAGTTGGGTGTTTCTCAGCAAGTAGCTGACTCCATACTGTATTCAAATGTTTTTTGAGCAAGGTGCTCAGTTAGTGTAATCAATTATTTAAAACTGTCATTGTAAATTCTCATCTTTTATTGCATCGTCCTCAATAAATATATTGTCTAAGAAATTCTCGTCTTTAATGAAAAAGTCCTCCACATGTGTGTTATTTAACTTTTAGATCCACTGTTCATAGCTCTACTGGTTAGTTATTCACACTTTAAAGTGTTAAAGTGTAGAACTTAAGATATTTGAACAATAAATGTATTAATTTCATCATTATCTATATAAATGTTTGTGTAACATTTCAGGAAATTGATGAAATACTTGGTGGTAAATTAACTGATGAAGATGAAGAAGCAGTACTGGATGAATTAGAATCCATCATAGCTGAGAGTCTTCCAACACCTGTGAAAGAACCCATTGGTGAAGGAGATGAAATGAGTACTGAGGAAGAATTAAACTTACCTGAAATACCTATAGATGGTAATATGAATTATATTTTTTTATTGGTTTGTATATAGTTAACACATTTGGGATGAAAATAAGTGCTTAACTTTTAAAAACTTCTACTAAAATATTGGTATATTTGAAATTTTTAAGAAGTATTTGATACTAGCTGGTATATACCCGTTCTTCGCATGGGTGAATTGAAAAATTAAACAATACAGATTGAAGGATAAAGAAGTTTTTAATGAGTTAATTTTACTCGAAATGCATATTAAACAAAAAAACATGTTTGTTAAATTTTAAGTCTGTAGATCTAATAACTGATAAAAATGATTGTTTTTATTTATAATGCCCCTTAAGTTTCTTGTGAGTCGATTTTCGAAAACACCTTCCTAAGCTGATCTCTGCCCAGCAAAAGCAAAACATTGTTACAAATTTTGTGTAATGAACGCTTAAAGTAGTGTAAATAATTTATATTTAGAAGTGTAATACGTTATTATTACTTTCTGTTGTTATTCTGTTAAAATTGTAATATTCGCCAGCAACTCCGTTCCTTAAATTATAACGGCGATTCAATGGAAACAAAGCGAAATGTTGGCGATAGAGTGAAGTTGGCAACTTGGCAATTGATTGAACTGTGCAGAAGTCGATATTCTGTAGCACCAACTGGTGGGGAGCTGCAACGGAAGAAGATAGCACAAAACTCTTCTGCATAAAAAAATGCATATGCATGCCATTTTTCATAGTGATCGGTTGAACAGTGTTGGAGTGAAGCGAGGTCATGCATACATGCAAACATTAATTTTTACTTTTTAGATAAACAAATAGCATTTAAGGAAACTTAAAGTTCGGATCATTAAAATAGTTTATAGAAAATTTACATGCAGTGAAAATCGTTTAACACAAAACTGAGAGGGTATGAATTTTTTTTTTCGTGCTAAAAGAATTTCATGTTAAAGAATACTAAAAAACCCCCATATATTTAACAAAATTAAGTTTATTAGAGTACACAGTTTATTTACATAGATAGGTATATATTATATAACTGGTGCCCGCGACTTCGTCTGCGCAGGATTAGTCCTTCGAGTAGCCTTTATTTTCTTTTCCAAGGTTCTCTCTATCTTTATACCAAAATTCATCAAAATTGGTTCTACGGTTTAGTCGTGAAGGTGTAGCAGACAGAGTTACTTTGAGAGATCCTTGTTTCATGTTGTGTAATGTATGTAAACTGAAACTAAGTATTTTTGATGATGATATCACTGATAGGTATTATAAATCCTATATTTTTTGTTGATAGATGTATGGATGTATATGATGATTGATAGTAATGCAAAAGTTATAGGTAGCTATTGCAATATACTGCTATAAACTATGTTAAACGATTTTTTTCATAAAATTCATTTCATAACGATTTTTTAAACATGCAGATTTTGCGATTCAGAAACCCTTGAGCAAGCCACGTAGAGCTGGCTGTGGGAAAAACATGGCGAGCCCAAATGTATGCCTGCTACCTTTAATGTTTGGCCTTACGATTTGTTGATAGTCATTGAAAATGCAACTTTTAATTGGAACTGCAGGCATTTAAAATTAAATGGTAAGTTATTGGGTATGATTGGGATGCGTGGTATAAGAACATTGTCTCCCTTGGCCTCTCCAGTTAAGATTGTGGCCTTCACAATATGCCTTTTTAGTTTGGTGATTCGCAACCGAGTACCGTTGCATAATCTTGGCGCGTCCAAGTTGCGCATTAACAAAACTGGTACACTTACCTTCAATTCCAACTTATGTGATGGCACCCCAGATAAATCCAAAGAGTTTAGGAACTCCACCAGATAGCTCGTAGTGTCATCAGATGACATGACTGTGTCGATGGAGTTATACACTGATGTTTCGCTGGCTATTTCGCCCAAGATTTTTTTATTTATTTTCGCAACAGTCTCATTTTTCGGTGCCTGTATAGTTCTTTCACACAACCATTTTTCGTTGAGAATATGTTGTTGCATATTCGGAAAAACTTGATCAATGAGTTCGTCTTCTGACTCCACAATGTGACAAAATTGGTGTGTGAAAAGAACCATACCATCTTGGTCGGTGTCTAGATGGCCTTCACCAATTTCTAGGAGTTTTTGAGCATATGCTCCTGACTCAACATCGCAGAATAACTGGACTCGCATGTTAGTGGTACGATAAAGCTTTTCAACTTTGGTTCACATATATGATGCTTTAAACATGCGTTAATTTCGTCTGCTGCAGTGCCTCTCTCGATAACAGATAAAGTCTGTCTAAAATCCCCTGCCAATAACACTACCACACCACCCATCAACTTTCGATTGTTTTGAATGTCTTGTAGACAGTGATCAAGCGCCTCGATGGCGCGTTTGTGTGACATAGTACACTCGTCCCACACGATCAGCTTACATTGTTGCAACAGGGCGCTGTGGGCACTGTTCTTTCTGATGTTGCACGTTGGGGTTTCTTCGCTTGCCAGATTAAGGGGTAATTTAAAACTCGAGTGTGCCATCCGTCCACTGCTCAGTAATGTAGCAGCGATTCCAGAGGAAGCCACAGCTAATGCAACATTACGGTCCTTACGAATTTTTGCTAGAAGCAAATTAAGTAAAAAGGTTTTGCCTGTACTGCCCGGGGCATCAAGAAAAAAAGACCGCCCTCACCAAGCTCAACTCGTTGTAATATTTTGTTATAAATGTCTTTTTGCTCGGGTAGTAGGCGTGGGCTCAGTTTCGCTGACCTGAGTATCTAATACTGCGATATTGTAGCTTAGCTCTTTGATTAAATCGGTCGACAGCTCTCCTCAATGCTGTGGTGCAGGAAAAATGCAGTTAGTGTTGTCTTAGGTGGTGTGGCCATTCTCTCTCTAAAATTGTTCTCAGTGAAGTAAATCCACTCTCCATTGGGCATATGTGCCGCAAGATGAATGACTGTTGGGTGTCTCTCATGCAGAGGCAGACTCAATATTCGCCACGCTGCTTCGTTACTATTAACATATCGACCAGCTCGAAATGTTTGCACCTCATCTCTTGGATCAATATTAACATTACCTTGCTGTCGGATGTTAAAAATAGCCTGGTCGCTACCTTTGTTTATATATTTACAAATATATTTTATCGCCTTTACCGTATTGCAGAACTTTACATTTATTTGGCAATTAAAAAGTTTAGAAGAGGAGAATATGGGACAATCCAGCTATTGTCAACCAATATTTCCTGTATTCCACCTCAAGTTTTTTGAGCTAACGTATGACCACCATCTTCTGGTGCTCTTCGCCTGTACAGAGGATAGCCTTTGTCGTTGGTTTTAGTATCTTTTATAAGTCCCCTTGGATACTTTTTGGTACATTTTCCTTCCTTCATGCATGATGATGACGGATGTAGTGCACCACAGGGACCATGAATCATATTTTTGGTTACAGTATCATGCAGCTTCCGATCAGTTTCTAGGTTTGGTATCTCCGCACTTATGATTTCGTCAATTTGGTTTGGGCGTAATTTTTCCATCAACCACAGCAGTAAGTGCATGTGAGGCAAACCTCTTTTTTGCCACTCGATTGAGTACATGAAGCACTTTATATCACTAAATATTTTACCTTTTGTAAGTAGAGCAACTAATTTTTGAACTTTTACTTTATAAATACTATGGCTGGCTGTTAAGTCATGTCTGTCCGTTGAATTTTGACCTGGAATGAGCTCTCTAGTGATTTCTGGCCAGGCGGGATTACATGTCATTGTAATAAACAGATCAGGCCTCCCGTAGTTACGCACGTATGTGAATGCATCCTGCGTGTATTCATGAAGATATCTTGCGCTATTTACAAATGATGACGGCAGAATTACCATTTGACCCAAGCTATTTGGATCTAAATCTGCATCATTCCTTATCGCATCTTGTAAATGTATGTAATTTTCTGCTTGCAGTTTCGTTTGGTTTAAGGCAATAAACCTTAAGTGCACACTCTCCACTTTGACGTACATGTCCACCAAAAACTGATGAAAGAGAAGTCTACATCGAAGCAATAAATTAAAATTGTTGCGACGTACCATCATATGATATGCATAAGACTTTGCAGGACACTTTTTTATTTGGTATGGGTTGTTTTGTAAATGGGTTTATCTGAGGAATATCAAAACTGTATCCCTCTTGTCCTTTCCAAAAAATTATCGGGTACTTGTGTGTGTGTGTGAGAGCATCATAAAATCTATGAGTGTCCGGAACTCTGGTAAGTCGACCATCGTGCGCCTGAATAACGATGTCCTGAGACGCAGTTTGTTCACTACTAACTACTACAGTAGCTATTTCATTTGTGGTTAGGGCATTGAATCGTCTTTCGTATTCACCACGTGGTACATGATCTGGGTGTATCACTACCTTGTAATTATCGCTAGTCACTCTATCTTTAGCCATTTTAAATTCATGCACTAAAATGTTGTGATCATGTAGAACTTGTATTTTTTGAACAGTGTTTCTTTCCACATCTTGTACGTACTTAGAATGCGTATTAACTTGTGCTTCCTTATCGCCCATGAAATAAACTTGCAAAAATTTTGGTTGTGTATTGGTAGCAGGAAGCAAAAGTCAATTGTGTGGTATATTTGCCCTTGGATTGAGAAAGTCGGGCAAAATCCTTGCATTGGAACAATGTTATCCACCCCAAAAGATGTCATATGGAAGCATGTATTGTATTTCCTTATGTTTTATAGAAAACGGCGAGACTCATCTGTTTCATAAGAGAAAAGTTATTTAAGAGGTTCAACTGGCTCGTCTATTGAAGGAAGGGCTACTCCCCCCCCCTCGAACAACACATGCCTGCAGATTCCTCTTTCCATTTAAGAGCACCGCAAAATCTGCATTCTTTATTCATCGCTTCTATTTTTATAAGCTTGTGGATTTCGTAATCAAGAGTTTCGGCATACTTGAATGCGGCTTTATCGAATACCCCCCACGTGTTTTTTGTGAATATTAGATGTCGCTGTTGTGCCCTTTCAGCAACAGTAAATTTACGAAATTCAGCTGCTTCAATGGTTTCTGTATCTCTCTGAGACACCATGTAAGTTGCATGCTGAAGACGCCGAGCTTGGGACTGATCGGGTGTCTGAGCAGCCCGTTGAGATGCCAGATATTCAGCATGACGTCAACGTGAGCTTGGGGCCGCTCTGGTATCTCAGCAGCTCTGTGAGCTACCTCACGCTCCGCCTGTTCAAGCCTTCGCAGTTCAGCTTCTGGAAACGTTTCATTACATCTAGCTACTTTCTTAGCTCGAGATGAATTAGGGCGTTGGGAAAGATTAGATTTACGCTTTTGCGGCATAATTCTTAGTAGGTGCTTTTTTTACACTTCCAAAAAATACAGTATGGCAGTTATTTTTATATTTAAAAATGCAATACCTGCCTATTCAATTAAAACTATAGTGTTATAATTAACTACTAATCACAAACAAAGTTGCAAATTTGTCCAAATGATATAGTGTAGTGTGAAAGACTTAACTTATCTACTTTAAATACCAGAAGTGATAAAAGTAAGTTTTATTCTAAAATAAAAAAAATAGTGATTACAAAGCAAAAAATTAGAATCGAGCACGCAGTGGTGCCTGACGTAGACAAAACAGAGGGGAACGTTTTGCTTCATACATGAAAGATAGAAATATGCTGACGTGGCACGCTAGAAAAGCTTGCAGATGGCAGAATTTTTTCTTACTTGACAATTATCGTTATATTTTGGACTCTTTACACAGTATCTTTATAAATTATAGCCTATGTGTTATTCTGATTTATAAGTGATATTATTATAAAGTTTCATTAAAATCCATTCAGTTGTTTTGCGTGAAAGACTCCCAAACATCCTTACAAACTTTCACGTTAATAATATATATATTAGGATTGCTAATCTTTTTTAAATTAATTCTTTATACTTGTACTTATTCTTTATACTTTTACTTATCATTGTAGTAAATGGTTATTTTATTCTATCTATGAGCACCAGTGGCGCACACAGGGGGGGGTCCTGGGGATCTGGACCCCCCAAAGCCCTTGATATTTTTTCTGATTGATTATTATTTTAAGTATATAGTACGTAAAATTTAATTATTTGTTATTAATGATTAATTTTATTAATTAATGCTAATTATTTATTCAATAATTAGTTTTTTACTGTGTTTTGTTCCCTAAAATCGACAAAATCAAAAGGAGCATGATACAAGAATGGTGACCTTTCGACCCCCTTGAAAAACTCCTGTGTGCTCTACTGATGAGCACCAATACCTGTTTTATTATTAATCAGGTAAACTTTGGACATTAAAACTGAGTGAAACTGAAATATGAGGTCAATTTAGAAAGTAACTTCCGAATCGCTGTAAAAAACAAACCAGGACAGGGGGATTTATATACATTTCAAAGGTACAACTCTCCTCTATTTTCAACATAGTCTCCCCCATTATTCAAGCGCACGTTGTACCAATTTTCTGATTCCTTCTGCATAAAAAGTGTCTGCTTACGATTAAAACCAATGTGTCACAGTGTTTTTAAGTTCCTCATCGTCAGGAAAATGTTGTCCTCCAAGCCACTTCTTCATTGCAATGAGCAGATGGTAATCATTTGGAACCAAGTCTGGGCTGTAGGGGATGTTGAAACACATCCCATTTGAATTTGTGCGAAACCTCTTGTGTTCTTACAGCAGAGTAAGGGCGCATGTTATGGTGCAGAAGCACAAACCCAGAACGCAGTAGGCCACAACGTTTGTTCTGGATGGCTCTTTTCAGTTTCTTTAACGTGCAGCAGAAAACTTTGGAATTTATTGTTGTTCCTCATGTCATGAATTCGATAGGCAAGATTCCTTGAGCATCCCAAAAGACGGTAACCATCAGCTTCCTTGCTGACAAAGTTTGAAGGCCTTTCCTCAGCCAGGTTGGAGAACCGGTATGACCCTATGCCATAAACTGTTGTTTTGTCTCCGCATTGACATGTACTACCCAAGTTTCATCACCAGTCGCTATTCTGTTCAAAAAGTCTTCCCCATCTGTGTGGTACCAGGAAAGAAATTTTAAAGGAACCCATTCAACTGGTTTTGTGGATCTCCGTTAGTATTTTTGGGACCCATTGAGCACAGAACTTCTGGTAGCCTAATGTACCTGTGATTGTCTCTTACAAAACTGTCCAAAAAATGTTTGGAAAGTGTTCTGAAAGTTGGGAGATTGTGAAATTACGTAGTAAACGAATTTTTTCATCAATTTCTTTGAGATCAGCACTTACTACAGATGGTCTTCCACTTCCGTGATTCCTCATGATGTTTGTTCTTCCATCCTTGAAAAAACGTATACATTGATGCACTCCACCTTCACTCATAATGTTTGGCCTGTATACAGCACACAATTCACAATGGATTTCAGCTGCTGACAGTTTTTTTGGTCCAAAGAAATCTTATCACACCTCGCATTTTGCGCGATTTTCTATGGTGGCACACATTTTGTCACGTTATAACTAGCAAACTCTTGGCCCTATGACACTCTCACTCGCTGACTGGAAGCTTACTGAATCAGAGGTTGCTCATGCATTCGATTGAGGGAGCTCCAAGCCGTACTTCCAGCTCCACACCCAAACGACGGTTAATTTCTGAATTGCCCTTGTGATAAATTAATCAGAATGATAAACACTGTAAACTCTCATTAAATTGGACCACTCTAAATCTGGAGAATCTTTTTTAAAAGAAATAATAATAAATGTTAAGGATTTGTGAAAAAGAATCTAAAATGTAGTCATCTAAGTAGTTCACTCCCTCCAAATCTAATACATATCAAGTAATATATTTATTTGAATTTTCTATTGTACAATTATTTACCATTCTGTTTTGCCTTGTTTCAAAAGCATATGTTCTTTTTACTATAGTGTTTTAGCTATGTGCCATGGTTCATTATGAATATTTTGTTTAATCCAGTTGATCTAGAATTCCAATTAATCCAAATCAGGTTCTACTCTATATTGATTAATGTGTATTACTTTTGATTAAATTAATTTTATAAAAAAATTATATTAATTAAATAAAAATTCTGTAAACAAATTCTTTTTTAATTGAATATTTTATGTACAGTGGTAAAAAAAAAATAACTTTGCAATATTTGTCATAACTGAATCAAATTAATTTTACCATTAATATTGCTTAAAGGAAACCAAATTATAATGCTTATTATTAATTTAATTTGTTGATTTCTAAGAAGAATATATTTTTTCGCAGGATTGATAAATGATTCTGATTAGCTTATATTCTCTAAATTTTATTCATATTAAATCGTTAGTTTTATACATATTCAGGGGGGATATTAAAGGGCTGTATATTAAATAACTTAATCCATAAAAAGGGTTAATGTACAAAATATTTAGCAAACTTTTTTCCTTCAAAATCTAAGTTTCTTAATATTAGTTATTACTTAAAATGCTTTTTATATAATCCTTACTATTATTATAAACGTGAAAGTTTGTGAGAATGTTTGGTACTCTTTCACGCAAAAACGATTGATAGGATTTTAATGAAACTGTACAATAATATAGCTTATACATCAGAATAACACATAGGCTATAATTTATAAAGATATTGTGTGAAGTGTCCAAAGTATAATGATAATTGTCAAGAAAGTAGGAAAAAATTCTGCCATCTGCAAAAAAGCCTGCTACAGCATATATCTATCTTTTATGTGTGAAGCAAAACTTTGCATTATGTTTTGTCTATGCCAGGAACTGCAAAAACTTGAACAGGTGGAGTGTGCGGCTGATTACAATTTTAACATAAAATAAATACAACAAAAAGTAATATTAACATATTACACTTCCAGATATAAATTATTTGTACTATTTTAAGTATTCATTACATAAAATTTGTAACAATGCTCTACTTTTGCTGAGCAGAGATCAGCTTAGGGAGGTATTTTCAAAAATCGACCCTCAAGATTGTTACGGGGAATTATAAACAAAAAAAAAATCCTTTTTATCAGCTATTAGATCTACATACTTAAAATTTAACGAAGGTGTTTTTTTTCTTTCTTTTTTTTGTTTAGCTGAGATATAGAAAAAGCTTTATTTTTGTTTAATTTGCAATTCACATAAAATTAATTCATTAAAAACTTCTTTTTCCTTCAATCTGTATTGTTTAATTTTTCTATTCACCCGTGCGAAGAACGGGTACAACAGCTATTATTTTTATGTAATATATTATTTTTAGTTAATGTTAAATCAAGACTAAAATTGATTTTCATTATTACTTTTTCTGGTTTTGTGTGTTTCGTAGGTGGATTACGTATTCAAAATTATAAACTGCCCTTAACACTATCCAATTTGAAATTGTAAGTTAAAACTTTGAATATTTTCCCATAAATGGGAGGTAATTGCCCCAAATTTTTTGGAATTAGAGAACTATTGACTTGAGAAATCTGAATAATTTTAAATTTTGATATGTTATACAATAAACTTTTTTAGCTAATATATTAAAAAATTCTTATTTTTGAAGTAAAATTACACTTTTTTTTCTATTTTTGTTATAGAAAAGTGACTAAATTACTAATAAATATAAACATCTTGATTGTTGCTATATAGAAGAAAGTTATTTATAAAAGTTTAATATTAGAGAAATCACATTTGTATAAAACCCCCCATAACTCAAACAATTATTTTATTAGAATTTTATAAATTTTGAAATATAGGCTAATTTTATCGTAAGAAATCAGTTTTCACAGGGCAGATGTATTCTGTAATAAGAAAATTTGCTTTTCAGAAAGTAATTTAGCTCTCTTCAAGGTATTAATGGTAATGTTTATTTTGTCCAAATATGGTGAAGACTATTTTGTCCAAATATGGTGAGAATTGAAAAAAGGATTAATCAGGTTTTTTTTGTACTTGTGCATTTATGTGAACCGTAAATGATAGTTTCATCAAATGTTTAATATTAGGGGAACCACATTTTTATAAAAACCCCATAACTTAAAGAATTTTTTGTTAGAATTTTATAAATTTTAAATTGTAGGCTAATTTTATCAGTAAGAAATCAGTTTTGAGCTGGCGGATGTATTCTGTAATGTGAAAATTGCTTTTCAGTAGGTAATTTAACTCTCTTCAAAGTATTAACAGTAATATCTATTTTGTCCAAATCTGGTGAGAATTGAAAAAATGTGATTAAGGTTTTTTTTTTTATATACTTGTGCATTTATGTGGACCATAAATGATAGTTTCATTTCTATTTTATTACATCACCTTTTTTATAAATTTATACACTTTCTTGGAAGGAATTTTATTAAGGCTGTGAAATGATTTATGTCGTGCACCTTTTTTTCATTTGAAATTTCAATGTTATAATACATAATCACTGAAATTTTTTACTTCTAAGTATGATTAACGTTGTTCACAGAAATGAGTGCTAATCAAAGAGTTAGTATGTTATTGAAGAATGGGTTAAAAAGGAACTTATGAATGTGTAACAAATTTTCATTTATTTATACTGATGCATAGTGCATTAAAGAAATTTTACATCCCTTGATTTTAAAGTTTAATAATTATAGCTGCTTGCTACTATACATTTTAATTTTTGATAAACATTTTTACTTATTTTATTTACTTTTGTATTTTTAGAGCCCAAAGAGAAAGTGAGAAGGAAAGAAGTTCCTCAACTAGTTCCTGCCACATGAAGCTGTAATGCATAGCTTTATTTATCACATATGCTCCATTGCTTGGAAAATTTGAGTTGAAATGTGACTGATTAGAAACTACTGTGATTCATTTCCAATGTATTTTGTGAAATTGTAAAGCCCCTTTTTAAAAATTCAAATTACGATAAATTTTTAATAAATTATTTACAAGAACTTATTTGTAAAAGAGAAAGTAATTTAAAGCAAATGTTCTCACCCATTTATTGTTCCTTTATTATTTATTTAAGTCACATTAATTACTGTTCATTTAAAATAGTTTTAAATATTTTAATCACTTTTTCTTCAAATTTTTTTTTGTAAAAGTGTTTAAAAAAATATAGATTTTTTTTAATTTCAAAAATTTGGAATAATACCATTCCCCACTCTTTTTTCCCTTTCTTTTGTTTCTGTTAAAATTTGTTTATTTTTTAAATCAAAATGACATCTGTGGAGGTATCAAGTTACATTGTTAGTAAACTTTTTCATTAACTTTTGTTAGAAAAGGCACACTATTCTTAAGCAATTTTTATATTTAATTTTTTATGAAATACTTTTTTTTTGGCAAAAAAACACAGAACAAAACAATTAATCTTGTTTTTTTTTTATGTATTGTGCATTAATACTCTCGCTGTGTAGTTTTACCTTTGCTATGTGTACTTTGCCCATGGAAATTGCAGAATACACAGCAAGAGGGTTAAAGGAGATAGTGCATTAAATACAATAGGGAATGTAAATTCTTTTTTTTACACTAACTTCAGCATTGTATAACATGAAATTTCAATATATATGTGCTAGCAGTTGATGGTTCCTTATGAATAGATTTAAATTGTTTATCTGTAGACATACACTCTAAACAACTGAGCAAGAAAATAATTGTTATCTGGGCCGGTTATTTAACACTAATTTTATTTCTATCATGTCTTGTTTGAGATGAATTGCTGCATATGTATTTGAAATTCCATAGTTATTTTGTATTTATCATCTTATTGTGTTATTTATAAATAGTATTTTTATCTAAAAACAATTTTTTTTTCAGTTCACTATAAGAAAAGAGTAACTGTCAATAAAGTTTTTTGACAACTTCTACAGAAATTGATATTTAAATTTACTCGGTAAAGAATTTAGTGTCAACTTGATTCGTTCTAGCATGGAAGTACAGATTAAATTAAATAGTAATGATATAATTTAATTATTTGAATAATTAAGTCTGTGTAGTTTTTCATTTTTAAAACATTTCTTGATATTATGATTTTTATTTCTCTAATGCTTACAATTCTATGTATTTTGAGCTGTCTTTATATATGCTTTCCTTTTTTTTTAAATGTGAATTTCATTTAAAAAATAATGAGTTTTGAAGATTTTACGTACTTAAGGATAAAAAAAATGAAAAATTTTATTATGTTTTAATTTGGCTTTAATATGTTTGTATTTTGTTGCTTTATGATCAATTGATTAAATGTTGCATAAGGATTTCTTTTTTTAAAATTTGCTTCAGTTTTTATTTACTTATTTTTTATAAAGTATTTTCATAATTACTTTTCTAATGCAATGCTTATAAAAGTGAGTACTTGGAGTAAAAGAAAGAGAAAAGGAAAGGAATTGTTAGATAATTGTATATGAAAGTTTAAAAAAAAATTAGCATGCAAATTGTATAGTTTATGTATATTATGTTAGTTATTTCATTTTATTGTTCTAAGTTTTGGAAAACAGCTTTACTTTATATGTAAATTTGAAAATATATATTTTCCAAACCTTATCTTCTTAGTTACCTTCTTATTTACAGAATAGTTATATTTTCTTAAAATTTTGCATATAATAACTATAAAATATTTATTTTTGCTTCACAATCACACATTTGTGGAATATTTAGATATAGAACCAGTTTTATGATAAATATATATCAATTGAAGATGGTGCTTTTATGAGAAATAGCTTTTTTAAGAAAAATCTATTCTTTAAAATGCAAATAAAACATGCATTTCCATATCTGCTCTTAATAAATGTGTATATAAATATTTATATGTATATCTTTGAAATATGTGAATAAAAAACTTTAAATAATCGTTGTTGTTATTTTTCATATAAATTTTAGTATCCTGCAAAATAGAAACAATTTATTTAATCCTTCTGTATATGCTTCTTAATTCATTTTTGAAATTAATATGAATGACTAATGAATAATTGTTTTTCAGCAGAACATTTTTTAAGATTAAAAATATTGTGTTTTCTATCAAGATATTGATAAAGGTTTACGTAATATATGTAGATTTCTTTTATCAAGCTTCCACCATTTTTTTCCTGTTTATTATTTTTAAATTAACTTTGCAGATTTATTAATTTATTTCTAGTGTATTGAAAGTACCAATCATTACAATTTAATTATATTTTATGTTTCTTGTAAACAGTGACTGATGTCCATGTCCTCTTTTAGAATGAGCGAGTAGGTAATTCTGATGTTTATGTGTATATTAGATGTTTTGTCCATTATTTGTTAGAAGTTACATCATTTAAGAATTAGTGTTACACTTTCCTTAAGAATTCTAATAACAAAATGCGAAGTTATCTATCATTTTTAAATAGAAAATAACTTTAAAAAAATCCAGTTTATATGTTGCTCAGTTTTTTCTATTTTGTTGATAAAATAGTTTTTTTTATTTATGAAATCAATATTTATGGTTCATTTGTTTCAAAGAAACAATGCAAGTTTTATTCATTGAAGATGCAATTTTGGGACAAAAGTATCCTCCCCTCTATTTTTAATTCTTTTACAAAAATTTAAGAAATTTTTATTTTTACAAAGTAAATACTGCAATACTCCTAATATTGAAATGATTTGTGATATATATGTGTAAATGTGAAATACAAAATTTGACAGATAATTCTGGTAGTATATTTTTAATTGAAAATGTAATATGCATGTAAGTTTGTTGTAATATTTTGGTTTTAAAGATATCGTATATGATTGGAACAATTCATAATAATAAATATTGCTTCTGTACAACTTCTGCAGTGAACATTTTCTCAATGAAATGAGTTTTTTATTAAGAGGTTTCAGAGCATATCTTTATGATGTTGTTTCAGAATTATATCATTTCCATCAAAAGTATAATAACCAGTAAATCGTTAGTAAAAAAAATAAATCTTAAAATGATGGTGGGGAATATAAATTAACTAAAGACGTTCATAAAAAAATGATGATTCTTAAGTTATACAGGTTGGGGATATGGAGCAACAAGGGCTATATATATTATCCACCGATTCTAATAATTCCACGTGAATGTTGCGTTGCCAACCTCTGATGTAAAAGACGACCAAGTTTTTTTGTTTCTTCATTCTGAGCATAAGCACTCGAATCATCTAATTTTAGTCAATCACCAAGCCTTTAGTTGGCTGTGAGTGCTTATTACATCACACTATGAATGACACTTAGGCAATTCGCAAAAATCCTAATGATTTTAAACCACAATTCAGTGACGAGGATGAAACTCGATTTAGCACTCCACTGTCCTAACTTCCACTCGACCGGGAGAATTTTAAGCCATTACAGAACTCATGACACGCTGACCATAAGCAAGGCTATCTTGATTCTCAGGCTGCGACAGACAACCCCCCAAAACCAGTCACATGACCAAAGGAGGGACGATTCTCCCTGGGTTTGACCATCATTTCACCAGTCTTCCTTAAAGCTTGTGATATAGTGCTTTATCTTACCACATGTTTTTATATATGAAATGTAGTGAACATAACATAAGTAATACCATTGGATATAAAGAAAGGTAGGATATTTATATTATTGTATAACCTTATATATTCTTGAGTCATTATTGAATTTATTTTTGTTTTAAAGATAATTGAATATAATAAACTGATGCATTCATATACCAACATCACTAATTATTTGTGAATTAAGATATTTTATTCTATATGAGAAATTTGTGTTTAAATATAGGGTGTTTTTTTAGAGGTATAGAACTTTAAATTGCAATAAAACAACGATGTATTATTCGATTGACATGAATTTTTTTTTATTCGAAAGATAATCTTGTGGCATTACATTTTAAATATGATCAAGCAAGGCGTAGATTCGTCGAATGGGCCCAAAACGAGATTGCCGTTCACGATTTTCATAAGCGAATTTTGTTTAGCGATGAAGCGCACTTCTGGTTGAATGGCTACGTCAACAAACAAAACTGCCGCATTTGGAGTGAAGCTAATCCACAAGTGAATGTCGAAACACCGTTACATCCAGAAAAACTGACTGTTTGGTGCGCTTTATGGGCTGGTGGAATCATTGGTCCATACTTCAAAAACGACGGAGGCCACAACGTTACAGTCAATGGTGATCGGTATAGAGCCATGATTACTAATTTTTTCATTCCTGAATTGAACAATCATGATGTCCAGGAGCTGTGGTTCCAACAAGACGGCGCAACATGTCACACAGCTCGTGCCACAATCGATTTATTGAAAGACACGTTTGGTGACCGCCTAATTTCACGTTTTGGACCTGTGATTGGCCTCCAAGATCTTGTGATTTAACACCGCTAGACTATTTTCTGTGGGGCTATGTAAAGTCATTGGTCTATGCGGATAAGCCACAAACGCTTGACCATTTGGAAGACAACATTCGCCGTGTTATTGCCGATATACGGCCACAAATGTTGGAAAAAGTCATCGAAAATTGGACGTCCAGATTGGACTACATCCGAGCCAGCCGTGGCAGTCCTATGCCAGAAATCATATTTAAAATGTAATGCCACAAGATTATCTTTGGAATAAAAAAAATTCATGTCAATCGATCGTTGTTTTATTGCAATTGAAAGTTCTCTACCTCTCAAAAAAACACCCTTTATTATACATATAAACCGTAAAATAGTCGTGGGGAGATTAATAATTACCTCTACAGTACCGAAATTTAAAGTAGCCGTGGTAGTGTTAAAAAGTTTTATTCTAAAACTCCACCCATTTTATAGTAATGTCTCTTTATTGTTATGTACCCAACTGTGTTCATCAAATAAAATACATTTTCCCAGCTGTCCATCCTATTTGAATGAGATAACATATTGATTAACATATTTCAGTGAATTGCTAAATATTCTTAATGCGGTTAATGGTTTGGAAGAAATCTGATTTATTAATTCTCTGTTCATTATGTTGTGGTTATTCAATCTTAAGAAAAGTATATTGGAATTTGTAATATAGGAAAAATTTTGCTAGCTGAAAAATAACTGCACGTTAAAAGCGTGCTATCTTTGCAATTGGATAAAAATAGGGTACTATTTCACTGAAAAATTTAATTTCAAATGATTCAAGTGAGATATTTAATGTTTAAGTAGATATTAAACATTTCACACACACAACGAAGTATTAAATATTTCAAATAAATTAGAGAATATCTCAATAAAAGAGTATATATATATATAAAAATTTTAACGTAGATGATGGGTTATGCGTGCATAATATAAAATTCAGATGATCTGATTGCAAATGTAGATTTCTTTCAAATAAATGATCAGTTTCGATTCAGAAATGCAAGACAAAACATTTGAAACTTCTGGATAGAAGAGATTTAAAAATGCCCACGAATATTGCTATGGAAGTCATTTCAACCCAATATTTCATTTTTAATTTGTTGATATCGAAAACATTCGAATCAAGATTCCTTAAAGTTAATTGCCAATTATCCTATTTGAAAGCACAACAGAAGCGTATTTGTAATTACATGAGTTGTGGAATGCCTCGCATTCGTTTCATTCACCTTGTGTAAAGTGTAATACGCCTGTGTATTTTCATATTTTTAAAAAAATATTCATTACATTCGGGAATAAATGCTTAAATAATTATTGAAAAAAGCGTAATAAAGAAATTTTAACGGTGAAGGATAATCGAAAAATAAAGAAATTTAAGGCCAATTAGATCAAAGTTGCTTTTTATATTTCACTGTTTTATTTATTTAAATATTCAACTATCGATTGGCATATTATTCAATATGCATGTGTGTGTACTTCCTTATACTTCATTTTTTTATTCTATATAGATTTTATGCACATGTTTAATAGTTCACATAACTACTACTTAAAGAACTTTTTTATTTATTTACATTATTCGTTTAAATCATTTTCATGAAGATTTTAGCATTCAAAGTATGTTAAATGTATATATAAAATATTTTTTAATAAGAAAAATTTTGTTTTATTTTTGAATATTTTTACCTAGGCATAATATTTATTTGAAACGCATAAAAAAATAATGTAAAAATTGGTTTGAATAATATCATTACAAATCTAAATGATTCAAAATTTAAAAAAGTAATCAATACATTGCCTCATTAATGATATATTCTGTGAAAAGTTTTTCTAAATTTTTTGTCAGATTTTATAGGTAAAGTATTCTTTTCTAATGTATATATTTTCTTAACGTATAATCTAGAATCTATTTTTGCTGTATAATTACTGTGGTATCTAAAACTGTTTGTGTGATTTCTATATTTGTATATATTTTTGCATGAAGTTTGCATTTATATATATATTTTTGCATGAAGTTTGCATTTGTACATGTTTTTGTATGAAGTTTGCATTTTTATATATTTTGGCAGGAATTTTGCATTTGTATATATTTTTGCATACACATTTAACCTTTATTATGATTCATTGATTGCAGCAAAATGTTGCTAAATTTACATGTTTTTTCTATTAATATGCCTCTAATGCTTTACCTTTTCCTATTTTCTTTGCAAATGTTTCTTTTGTTATTTTATCTGATATTGGAAATATTTTACATGGAGTCAGTTTTTACTTAGATGTTTCTTACATTGTTATGAACCTTTCACGAGTGATATTTCCCCCTTTTTCCTGGAAAATATTTGACATCCTTCTAACGTAATTAATACATAACTTTCATCTGAAAATATTCTAAATGAGAATTATAAAAAATAATGAATATAAATGTGGAAATATTAGTCTACGACCTGAAAAGAAAGAAATGTCATAAGCTTTATATTCCTGACAGCCGCTGCGAGTAGCAAAACATTCCCTCCTTTCGTGACGTCATCAAAACGCTGTCGGGGCCTTGTCCTTCAAGATGGCCTTGCCACGAGTCCGTTACCTTAACCACTAGGCTACCGCGGCTATACATATAAGTTAGGAGAGGAGATAGCAACTCGGAAAACATTCTCGTCACTGGATCGGGATTCAAAATTATGAGATACGCTCCTTATAAACCTATTTTGCTACCTGAATTAAAATTTGTATTTTGATAACTACGTATCGTTATGCATACTGTACCACGAATCTCAATTAAATTAAAATTTTCGTTATGACAACGGCAGTGTTGATGGAATAGTTTTGGCTACTGCATTTTAAATGTAATTTAACCCTTAAATACTTTTGATGAGTGTAGTGTCTGGCTACTGTGGCGGTAGGTTATGGAATGTATGTAATTCTTCGTATCAGTGGGGATGGGATTTTGTGGAAGTGAATTTAGTGTTAAGGAAAGCGAGTTCCTTTGTTTAAGCCCGACGCACAGCGCTGGGTTTTGTTATAGTCAGAAGATAGTTTCTTTAGTTTTGTGTTTAGCCCGGCGGATAGCGCTTGGTTTGATTGCATTGAGAAACGAAATAATTCTGTTGGCAGTTAACGGTACGCACAGCGTTGAGAGGTATTAAAAAGTAATTGAGGAAGACATTAAACAGTGAGAGATGCTATTATCCTCATCATCTAAATCAGAGGTTCCCCAAAACCTTTTTGCCTCATAGACCCCTTGACAGGTTTTTCGGTTTTGGGTAGACCTCTACTTACCCAATATTAAATTTTTGCAAATTCATCAACTTAAATGTGTTTTTGACAGCAGGTATAGAGCTACTTCCTTTAAAATATTTAAATTTTTAACTGTAGTGAAGTATAGTGTTTAATAGTTAAGAAAACACATGCTAATTAATTAAATTAAAAATGTAATTAATTAATACATAAAATAACTGAGCAACAAACAAATGCTTTTAGTAGGAGGGATGAATTTATGGATGCAATAAAAATTTTTCAACATTTAACATCAATCTTGTCAGGTTTTAACCCTTAACATCTCCTCGGTTAATAGTGTCCAGTCTTTTCTACCTTTTTTTGTTTTGGAGATTGGCAAGTGCACTGTAACTCCTTCTCAATTGGAAAAACTATTAGAGGCTTTCTCAAGATATTCCATAATATGGAATAAATAACAGGTATATTTTTTTTAAGCCAAAACTATTGACATTCGTGGAGGTTACTTCGTTAGTGCCTAATCCTTGTAAACTGACATTTTTTTTTTCAAAGTGACCATAGGAATTCATTGCCTATTGTGGTATTACGTTAGTCAAAACATTCTCGAACCTAGTTTCAAAATCTTAAAAAAGGGCATTTAAATGTTGAATGTAGGTTAAAACGTCTTTTTCCTGGTGGATTGTCTGTGATAAATGAGAAACTGGGAAAATTTGCTACGTCCATTATTATACTCCTTTAGCTTAATTCTGGCAAGAAAGGCTGAAATGTAGTCCTTATTTTAATAAAATTTATGCTGTCGCCTTGTAACTTTAAATCAACCTCATTCAATTTAGTAAATAAATATTTGAAATAGGTAAATCTGGTTTCCACTTAATTAAATTTCCTTTTAAAATTAAAGTTATGAGATCTGGTTTTATGAGAGCCATTATCGTAGACCGCCATTTACACCTCATGGACCCCTAAACTATTTTTTTGCTGCCGTCATGACTCCTTGGAGGTCGTCATAGATCCCTGGGGTCTATATAGACCACTTTGGGAATCACTGATCTAAATGTAGTCAAAATGAGTTTTTTTTTCAAATGGCCCATAGTATTACCCTTACGACGGAAATTTCTCTAATTCAAAAAATCTAATTCGATTCTTCTTAAATTGGAAAGCTGATACTAAAAAATCAGACAGTTGAATATTTCTTACTTCAAATTTTCCAGAGATGAAATTGTCAGAATGAAAATTTTACCACTTTCGTCCATGGTAATTAATTGGCACAGAAGATGTAATTTTTACTTTTACGAATTCTTGGAATATTTATACATTCGTAACCGTTGCGTAATATTTTGTTGTTTCTGATGCCATCTGATCGAGACCCATGAAATTTCATTGCGACAAGGGACTAGTTTTTCGTCCATCGTTAGTCGCTTTCGCTTTTTCACCAACCTCTCGAGAGGACTTGCAGCTCGACGGATATTTTAAGTGCCCTGAGTGCCGGTTTATCCATTGGGCGCCCAGGGGCCTAAAAAGGCTCGGATAAACTGGACTTAATCGAATTCTCTGCTTATAAATTTCGATCCGTCAGTGCCAAGGCAGTCTGTACATTTTTTGCGCCCAGGGCCCGAAATGAGCTTAAATCGGCATCGAGTGCCCCCATGCTTCACAAACACTATATATTTACAAACATCCATGCCTTCTCCAGGTTTCGAACCCAGACCTTACGATACAGCAGTCAGCGCCACTAACCACTATACCTGATGGGCTAGGCGTAATATCTTGCTTGGGGATGTAAATCGGCTTCAGGATTAGGTAATTTAGTATTTTTGATGATATTGAGAATCATGTGAGCTCTATTTAAATATTTTTAAAAGAAATTTAAATTATCCGCCCAAATTAGGATACTGGAGACGATTTCATTTTTTAACAGGATAATGGCTCCTAGCGCACTGCTCTCAATGTACGCCGCTGGTGCCTCTATAACTGCCCCCAAAATCTGAAAACACCTCTTAATCACTTTATTTAGCCTAGTAGAACATATTTGGTGAAAATTCGATTAAAAAAAACGTGACAAATAAACACAAAAGGTGAAGTAAAAACAATAATCACAGAAGGGAGAAAAACCGTTGCAGAATTTACAAAAAACTATTTAAATCTATACCAAGACGTTTAAAAGTTGCTGTGGACACTAAAAGATATCCTACCAAAGTATCCAAAAAGTACCAAATTAAGAAAGAAATACAATATTTAAAGCTACTTTGAGATTTTTGTTAAGTGTACGAAGACTTTTGTGGCGTAATTTTTTATTAGCTTTTTGATTATGAATTTTTAAAAATAATAGTTATACTATTTTTAAAATATTGATTATGTCATTCCATTAAGAAGTAGTTGCAGATATCGTAAAAAAATTACAATTCCGATATATAAATTTTTACTAGTCGAAAACATTAAATTTTATTTGAAATTGCAAGTGTACGAACACTTTTGTGGCCCACTGTATATACAGATATCCAGCAATGATTTTACTATGACGAGAATTAAAAACTTTAATAAAAACTTATACGTGCACTTATATAAATTATGTAAACACACACAGTTGGTTCTCAGAAATGCCCTCTATATTATTATTTATTTGATTATTTGTATGCATTATTTTGTTTTTGTGTTAAAAATTTTTTCTTTGTTTTATACTTGGTGTATAATGCTGTGTTTTGAACTATCATTTGATTTATTTAAACAAAAAGATGAATCTTTAAGGTTTTGTTTTTGGGGAGAAAATAATTAGAAACTGCAACTGCAACTCTGTGATAATTAAATATTACATTTACTGCTATTTATTCAGATATCAAAATATTTCTTGAACTTGCCAAAAGCAGTGTTCTACTTCACCCACGTATGCTATGACTTCTTTCAGAATTATTTTGCAAAATTGAGATCTTGATTACCTTTAAAAACTGTTTTCAAAACTAAGAATATTTTTTTATGAATTAATACGACTGAATTAGAAGGATCATAATCCAACTAAGAACATTTTTTTAAAACTGGTAATGTTTGTTTCTGCGTTTTCTACAAATACATCGTATCAATTCTAATTCATAATGGAAAATTATCGAGAGAGAGAGAGAGAGAGAGAAATAGCTGATATTCTTTTAAATACTACAAATATTCTCATTTTCTGCCTAAGATCTTCAATGCGTATTGTTTATTATTATGCAATGCAGTTTTACTAAAAGAGGAGAGATTATGCAATATTATAAAAAACATTATAATTTTATACGACGAATTCTAGCTTTAATCTTAAAATACAATTTCTCTTTCCAGCTTGAAATCTCGCAAAAACTTTTAATATTTAAACAGCTGATATTATTACAGAAAAATGAAATATTTTCTCAAAACAAGAAATATATGTAAAAAATATTTGAGTCACACACAATTAATACTTAGATCAACAAAGAAAATTTTTATTTTAGCTACTTTTTATTAAATAGCTACAATTAATATAAATTCGTATATATATATGACCAAATCACAACATTAAGTGGTAATTAATTTTTATTAATTATTATTTAAGTATCTTATTGTCATCCAAAACAATCGTGTATATAAAATTTCAGTTCAACTGAATGCTTTAAAATGTGAGAAAGAAAAAACCTCAAGTTTTGACCCAAGTCGTTAGAATTGAAACCAACGTGGCTGCATCTGTGATTCTTTAAATAATTAATTATAATTAAACTATCGTATTTTTACCCAAAACAAGTGTATAGAATATTTCAGTTCAAATGAGCGCTTTAAAACGTGAGAAAAAACCTTTTCAAGTTTTGACACAAGTCACCAAAAATGCCATCGTGGCTGTATTTGTAATTCTTTAAATAATTAGTTTTAATCAAAATTAATTATAATTAAATTACTGTATTGTCATCCAAAATAATCATATATATAAAATTTCAGCTCAATTGAGCGCTTAAAAATGTATTTTATTAACGATAGAAAATTCCACCAAGATAAATATATAGAGAGTGAGCTAATAGTAGGAATTGAAAAAGAGTGAGCTAATCGTTTGATCACGAACTACCATAATCCTTTAAGACCCAAATTATTTTAATCTTCAAATATTAAATTCTTGTGATTATTAATACGGTATGGACCCCAATGACATTGGGAAAAGTAATAAAAAATTCCTGTCCCCCCCGCGGAACGCGCGTAGACGGTACCCGCACGATCGTGAGGGTTGGGCGTTATCTGTGAAACAGGTCACCTGTGAAATTTTACACGAGTTATACATTTATAGCTCTAAGTTGATAGAAGAAATAATCTTAATTCATATAAAATTGTTACAAATAAGGAAATTATTGATGTATAATTAACTCTTTAATTCATTGTTTATTACTGTAAATATCATTTGTTTTATTTTTGACAAGTATAAATGACCATTGTATTTTTCACAACATGTTTTCGAACTGCTTTCGTAGTTTTCAAACAAATCTACATTTGCGAGGCCCTAAAATGTCATCAACACATCGAAAATGTCTATACATGTCAAGCCTTTTATCCTGGAATGGCCAAGATAAAAGCCATGACATGTATAGCAGGTGGATTATAACGCTTCTATCTTTTTGCGAATGGAATTACAACACTATTATCTTCATCATTAGTTAAAATACTTTTGTTAGTAGGAGGAGAGGTTGATAACGCTTCAACTATTTCTAACTTAAATTTTAAGCGATCCATTTCGATTTTTAGAGGAATTTTATTTGCTATTGCATCTTGTTTGCTCAGAAACCAAGAATTTGCAACAGCTAAATCAATGTAATGAATGTGTTCAAGAGACTTTTATGGTAAAGAATGATTCAAAATTCTCTTTCCATTTCAAATATTCCCATGTGTTTCTTCATCGCTCTCATCTGAACTTGATTCTCCTTCCAGTATACGCGATTCATATGTTTTGTTCGCAGCATTGTCATCATCCGAGAGATCACTAAGTTCTGGTCTAACAAGGAGAGGGCACGATTAAGGAAATTCATTGGGGACGAGACTTTGTGAAACAGTAGTACTGCTATAGGGTTTTCAAACCCCTATGTAATTCCGCCGAATGGCCAGTTAATTCCGAGAAAACAGCGTTCGAAATTCATACTTAACTTATATAAAGGGTGTTTTTTTAGAGGTATAGAACTTTAAATTGCAATAAAACAACGATGTGTTATTCGATTGACATGAATTTTTTTTATTCGAAAGATAGTCTTGTGGCATTACATTTTAAATATGATTTCTGGCATAGGACTGCCACGGCTGGCTCGGATGTAGTCCAATCTGGACGTCCAATTTTCGATGACTTTTTCCAACATTTGTGGCCGTATATCGGCAATAACACGGCGAATGTTGTCTTCCAAATGGTCAAGCGTTTGTGGCTTATCCGCATAGACCAATGACTTTACATAGCCCCACAAAAAATAGTCTAGCGGTGTTAAATCACAAGATCTTGGAGGCCAATTCACAGGTCCAAAACGTGAAATTAGGCGGTCACCAAACGTGTCTTTCAATAAATCGATTGGGGCACAAGCTGTGTGACATGTTGCGCCGTCTTGTTGGAACCACAGCTCCTGGACATCATGATTGTTCAATTCAGGAATGAAAAAATTAGTAATCATGGCTCTATACCGATCACCATTGACTGTAACGTTGTGGCCTTCGTCGTTTTTGAAGTACGGACCAATGATTCCACCAGCCCATAAAGCGCACCAAACAGTCAGTTTTTCTGGATGTAACAGTGTTTCGACATACACTTGTGGATTAGCTTCACTCCAAATGCGGCAGTTTTGTTTGTTGACGTAGCCATTCAACCAGAAGTGCGCTTCATCGCTAAACAAAATTCGCTTATGAAAATCGTGAACAACGGCAATCTCGTTTTGGGCCCATTCGACGAATCTACGCCTTGCTTGATGATCGTTTTGATGAATTGCCAAACCAAACTGAGAATAAATCACTTGACAGCTGTTAAATCGGTCGCCATCTTGGAAAGTAATGCTAACTTAAACTTCCATACCTGGAAAAATAAACACTCTTTACAAGTTATTTTCTCCTTGATACAATGTCGCCGTGGCATGATCGTCAGCGTATCGGAGTACTAACCAATAGTCCGGGGTTCGATTCACACGAGTGCCAACTTCGTTTTTATTTTTTTTGTCTCCAATTTATTTTTAGAATTAAAATTTTTTATTTTTTTAAAAAGATTAATTGATTTTTAAATGATATTCTATATAATTATAGTAACTATTTTACTTTTTTAAAACACAAAACAACTAATAGTGTTATGATAATACTTATAAATAAAAAGTAAAAATAAATTAAATTATAATAAATAAAGTTAAATAAATATAAGTAAAAAGTTAACTTTGTCTTGCATAATTTTTTTTATTACTTACAAGAACCTGAGTGATAATTATCATAAAAACATTCAAAACAATTTTTTGACATCTAGTACATTTAATAAACCAAGAATTACCGCAAGAACAATGTTTTTTAAGTAACAAGGTTATATTGTAAAAACGGGTAAAAATGGTAAAACCTTTTAAGCAATAGTGTAGAAACCAAAATCCGTTATCCTACTGAGTTCTCATTTTATTGGAGCATTCTTTGTTTTAAAAAATACTTTGTTCTTAAAATAGTAACACCTGCTCTTTAAAAACAACTGCCTTTCTCTTGATCAAAATCGGTTTGTTAAAAACGGAAGTAAAATTTTATGGCCATTTAGGTATAAAGAATCATTTTAAAAATACAATTAAGTTTTAATGACAGAAGTAATTGTAGTTATACCATTTATTAGTTGTTTTTGTTTTTAAAAAAAGCAAAATAGTTACTATAATTATATAGAATATCATTTAAAAATCAATGGGAATCTTTTTTTAAAAATTAAGATTATTTTTTCTGAAAATAAATAATAAAATAAATTTGAGAGAAAAAAAAATAAAACGAATTTGGTGCTCGCGCGAATTGACCCCCGGTCCATTGGATAGTACTCCGATACGCTGATGACCATGCCACGGCGACGTTGTATCAGGGAGAAAATAACTTGTATATAAGCTTAGTAGGAATTTCGAACGCCGTTTTCTCGAAATTGACTGGCCATTCGGCGGAATTACATTGGGGTTTGAATACCCTGTAGGAGTACTACTGTTACACAAAGTCTCGTACCCAAATGAATTTCCTTAGTCGTCCCTTGTAAGTAAAATCTAATTTTCATTCATCAATTGAAAAATTTCTTCTATGAGAATGTTTCTCTTTTTAGACATCTGAAAAAGTTTTTGGTTAAAAGTTAACAAAGTTTTCCTTGAAAAATAGTAAAATGTATCAGAAAATTTTACTATTTAAAAAAGTATATATATTTAAACCACACCATACTAATTACCACCAGAAAACCCAGATTTTTTTTTTGGGGGGGGAAGAGATATGGATGCAGATATCTGTGGAGAGGATAAAACTACCATATACCTCAACAAATATATGAAAAAGAAAATTAACTGCAAAAGAGAGAGAAAGAAAAAAAAAGGGACTCACACACACATCCATAGAAAATTTGGTATTAATTATATAACTATATATTTCATTTTTATGTAGGCTTTCATCAAAATTATTGAAAAATTCGCATGGTAAGTACTTACCTTTACAGCTGCAGTGACTCAAGTAACGCCCAACCCGCACGATCGTGTTGGTAACGAAATCCCGAGTCCTACAAGCCAGATTAATAGAATATAGTTAATATTTTTTCTATTTTACAATTATTTAAACATTAATACAAAAATTTGTATCTAAGCAATTAGAAATAAATTGATAATTACCTTTCTACGACAGATAAAAAGGACGTGTTTTGGTTGCATTTGAAAACAAAGCTGTATTTGCCAGCTGGAAGTAAAACATGGATCACAACCATCATCTTTTGATTAAAAGTAAAACTTCACACTTTCTGCAAGAGAGCTCAATCGTTAGATTCGCGATTTTCTTACATACGACTATTCCAGAAGTAAAAACGTATAAGAATATCTAACTCGCACAATTGTGTGGGTTGGGTCTTAAAGGGATAAAAAGTGCTTTAAAATATAAAGTAAAGCACAAAGTAATGAAAAAGATATTACCATTTTATTTCTAGAAAATTCTAAATTGTTTCTATAAATTCTTTAATATTTTTTTGCTTGAAAATAATTTCTTAAGGCTAAACATATTAGTGTTCTTAAAAAGTAACAACTACGTACCTGAAATACGAAAAACTGAATGTAACGAACGCTTTTGATTAATTCTCGGAATTTAATTGTTATTCAAGGTATGCTAAATTTTATTTGCAAAGCAATTGTTTTTGAAAAATATCGTTTGGTTGGCTTGTGAAGGAATTCGCGAGTGAAAGAATTATATCTTGTTTTTGGATTGATATAAAGTTAGTGTGTTCAATGTTACGGTTTCTATATTATAATTTATTTATACAGCTAAAATACTACAATTAATACATAATCGCCTCATAAAGAAATATTTAGTATTATATCTGTTCTTAGAAATTGCATATTTTTGTTGCATGTGTATATATTATGGTTCTATTATTTTTTTACTCCAAATTCCTAGTGGAAGTAAACAACAAAGAAAAATGTGGAATACATTGAGGTCAAAGTTCTATGTGGCCTCATTCTTTTGGATGAAAGGGACAAGGAAAAGTAGTTTTGTTTTTCAAGGTTTGCCACTTTGTGTCCTTAACCTTGTGCCTCGGCTGCTCGAGTTAAAAGAGCAGTTTGATGCGTCACAGCAAGAGCAGGATAGCTGCAGAAAAATAAACAGATTCTCCTATTAATAAAAAGAATAAACACTCCGATCGATTTAACGCAGATGAAAAGCGTAATATTTTTTTTTAAATACATAAAATTTCCACTAGTTTAAAAGGAGTGTTATAAGAATTCAACGAAAGAAAGTAAAGGAAAAAAATTGTAATGAATACAGAAATGTTTGTATTGCATGCAGAGAAGTGAATCAAGTGTAATGAAAACAAGATTTTCACTTACTCCAATGATATTTCTTTCCTTTTAAAATGAATGAATTAAGTTTACATCCATAGAGAGTATAAAAAAAATCTATTTGAACATTTTAAAATAGTATTTATTAAATATTTCGAAAATAAATATTTCACGTGTGTAATGAATTCTGATCCAAAAGACAAAATAATTTTCTTTTGATATGAGTATGATGAAATGATTTCCAAAATATGTATTCCTTAAAATAAATTTCCTCAGAGGTAATTGATAATTTCTTGTCTTTTTTTTCAACTGAACAAGTCATATAAAAAGAAGAAGAAATTAAGGCCTACTTGGTCAACAAAGAAAATTTTTATTTTAGTTACTTTTTATTAAACAGTTGCAATTAATATGAATATATATACATATGACAGAATCACAATATTAAGGGATAAATTAGAAAGCGATTTTCCTTGCAATTTTTCTTTCTACATAGGGTGTTGGACTATTTTTTGTTTGTTACTATTTATTCATGAATTAAATTTAATTATTCTAATAAAATGGTACAGTAAAAAAGAAATCACATCTTCAGAAATTATGCCATCCCAGATGGAATTCGAACCCACAATCTTTGGATTAGAAGTTCAAAAAGCGCTATGCATTGCGCTATAGGGCCACAAGGAACGATTTTCCATTCTATATATGCTGTTGGACTATAATTTTTGTTTGTTACTATTTATTCATTTTTTAATCTAATTAATGAATTAATCTTTGAAAAAACTATATTAACATCAAGGGTCATCCACTACAAGTTTAAAAAAATGTATTTGAACTTGAATGGAGGAATCGAAAGTATTTTGTTAATGATTGAAAATTTGACCAAGGTATATATATAATAATAATTCCTTCTCGTATCCTTTTAAATAATCCTCTTTAAATAACTTCTTTTTCTTTGTTTCAAAACTAACACGTTAATCTTAATCGTAATCAGATAGTAACATTGCATCAGTAAATCTCGTTCCCGCTCGTTCTAACCAATCATATATCCAGTTACAAAGGAGTCACGCGATCTTCACAGCCGATGTAAAAGCTACAGTCTTTTGTGCTCCCCTCTCTTTTTGTCTCGTCTCATCGTCTTGAATATGTATAAATAGCTGCAGCTCTTTTATTCTTTGTGTTTTATGTGTTTGTATGCTTATTGTGATGTCGTAACGCTTTTGATGTTTCATGTGAAAATAAAAAAGTGTAAAATGAAATCAAAAGTTCTCCGTTTATTAAGAAACAACCAACATAAATACTTATCGTCAACTCTACATATAAGTAACCAAACTAAATAGACCTCGACTACGCTACATATATATATATATACATACATATATATACATATATGTATATATACATACATATATATACATACATATATATACATATATATATATATACATATATATACATATATATATATACATATATATATACATATATATATATACATATATATACATATGTATATATATGCATATATATATATATATATATATATATATATATACATGTGCGTGTGTGTGTGTAATAATTCCCATTAGCATTCTTTTAATTAACTCTTTTCAATAATATTGAAATAATCTTTTAATTCTTTGGTTTAAAAAAATAACACTGTAATCTTAATCGTAATCGACTAGTCCGAAATCCCTGTCCCGCTTGTTCTATCCAATTAGAATTACTATTACGTAATAACCACTGCTGTTATAAAAACAAAAATTTTGTGTAATCGTCCTTTTGATTAGTGATTAGGAGATTCATTCGTTCGGTTTTTTCAGAGACGTGTTTGTCTGAGCTTCGAGACATATTTTACTGAATCATGATGTCAACTATGGACACTGATCGATCCATGACGAACAATTCGCCATGTCTTCAGTGGCAATTAATCACGAGAAGGATGAATTCTTAGAGTATGCTTATTCGCACGTATACTGAGAATTCGAATTTTCAGAAAATGCGATGGTTCCAACCCAGAGATGATTCAACTTGCTTCAAAATCAGTAGCTGAACATCAATAATACTTGGTGAGTGAGCGTGTTTCTCCCCCCATGTTTAACTTTTAATTGCAACTATTGCACACCTAGCAATCCCTCCACTCCGGTGGTAGAGAAAGCCCCAATGTTAATTTCTAACTCCAAGGAAAATAATGCATTTGAGAAACTCTCTTAATTCTACTCCCCCTAAAAATATAAATAAAATTTTAAAAAAAACGTAAAATTAAAAAAGATTCCGTGGAAGACTTTGTCTTCCCCCAAAAAACTGCTAGACCTGTCTCTCCTTCATTAGCGAACCAGTCGCAACAACCAACAGTTTCTCAGATCTTGAATCTGAGGAGGTTAAAGATCAAGATGAAACGGATGAAGTTGAAACTATAGAACTTCTTAAACCCAAGCCCCTTAATCCCATTCATCTTAAAATCAAGGATAACTTTCGGAATCAGCTTAAACAAATACAGTGGGTGATCGGTTAACGAACACTTTCACGAAAGATTTTTGTGTTCGGATAACGAACACTTTCAAAAAAGATTTTTTGTGTTTGGACAACGAATACATATTCGGAGGTGATCAGAGAGACAACCCTTAAATTATGGATGAAATTTTGACAACAGCTAGAGATCTGGAATTGGAGGTGAACGAGGATGACATAGAAGAGCTCATAATGGGACATGAAGATGAACTGACGATAGAACTCCAAGAAATTTTGAATGAAGAACACCAAGAAACACAGCGAAATGTGTTTCCTTCTGAACAAGAGGAAGACGAAAGAGAACCAATGCCGACATCTGCAATTAAAGATCTGTTAAAAAAGTGGGAGGCTGTCAGAGCAATGGTCTTAGAATGGCACCCTAACCAAGCTGATGTCAGAAGGGTTGGGGATCTTTACAACGACAATGCTATTAATTATTTCCGGAAAATCTTGAAAGAGAGAGAAAAGCAATCGACATTGGACGTGTTCTTCAATGCCCCATAAGCAAAAAATGAAAAAGACTGATTAATATGCAAGACTATATATGTATGTATTATTTTTTAAAAAACTTACTAAGAAATTATACAGAAAGAATTAATCGATTTCACATAGAAATCTATGGTGAATCGATGATCGGTTAACGAACAATTCGGATAGCGAACATAGTCTTGGAACAGATTATGTTCGCTAACCGATCACCCACTGTATACCAAATAAAACTTCAGGAGAATTACAGGAGGCATTACAAATAAAACTTCAGGAGAATTTGTTAAACTTTTTACTAAGGACGATGATGAATACAATAATTTAAGACAATTTCTAGAATGAAATAAGGATTTCGAATTTTTCTCATTTAAACCTATAAGCCAAATAAACCAATTAAAGTAGTAATAAAAGGATTACCTATTTTCACACCAAAATTCAGGATATTCATTCGGATCTTGAGGAAGATGGATTTACTGTAGAAAAAGTCAGTCAACTAATTTCTAAAAAACATAAAGGCCCCCTCCCATTTTTTCAAATTACTTTACCAAGAAACGCTAATAATCTTAAAATTTTCGATATCAAGTCCCTCGGATAAATGCAGATTCGTGTAGAGGGATTCCTCGTTACAGCAATCACCCAATGTTACAATTATAATAATTTTTATCACAAGGCACACACACAGATAAAACTGCAATTTAAAACCACGGTGTTTAAAGTGCGGCCAGGAGCACACTACTAAACAATGCCCAATCAAAGAGAGGCAGGAAAATCCGTTTTGTATCAATTGTAAAGAATATGGCCATTCGGCCTGTTACACTAAATGCCCGAAATTCCCCCAACCTAAAAAGGGCTCTCCCTTATTTTCAAATAAAACTTTCAATAGCAAAGTATGTAAAGGAGTTTCCTTCGCTAACGGAGTTACCTTCCCCTCCCCCCATTAGAAAATGAAAATGTAAAAACAAATGAAAATAATAAATCAAACAAGGAAATCCATGGAATCGAACATGATGATAATTCTTCTGACCTAGTTCAAGTGATTGAACTTGTTAGTTTAATTTCTAAAATAATAAAAAGATCCCCAGAAATATTGCAAATATTAACTTAACTTAAAGTGCTAAGGAAAATAAATCTAAATCTTATCTTTTGTTGAAGCTGTGCTTGACAAGTAATAATTTTTCGATTAGATAATCTACATTTTCTTAATTCTTCTAAATTTTTTCGATTCTTATCTTAATTTAATTTTTTAATCGCTTATTTTTCCATTGATCCTCATTTCTTAATTTTTCTAAGTTCATTTCTCTCAATGCTTACTCCCAACATTCATTAAGAAGCCTCGGTACTCCAGTCATGCTCCTGCCACCCCATTGGTCCTTGCATCTGAAACCCCGCCTTACTACAACACCATCAACCGTGCTACAACACCAAGCCAAATCGAGTTCCAGATATAGGATGGAGGGATTTGTCTTATCCTGTTTCCTTATCAAATGTAGCATCTGTAGCGTTTGTATTAATCGCCCTTTTTGTCTGCTTGCCTTCATCATGTAACCAGCCGGCTGCTGTGCGTTCTGTGTTTGTCTTTGTCTGTGTTTGTGCAATGATGTTTGCTTCATAGAAAATGTGTCTAATATACAGCCATTCACTCGCGATCGGCCACGCCCTACCTTCGGTTCGTTACAGTAATGACATCCGCTCGCCACGTCTTACAATTATTTTTACCACTCTCCAGAAATATATAGAAGTATTACACACACACACACATATATATATATAATCCAATATAAAAAAATTCAATACATAATTATATACATATATATACACATATATATAAATTTATACATATATATACATATA
Source organism: Trichonephila clavipes (assembly GCA_019973935.1). NCBI lineage: Eukaryota > Metazoa > Arthropoda > Arachnida > Araneae > Nephilidae > Trichonephila > Trichonephila clavipes. Next base: position 733,432 of record BMAU01018509.1, read on the forward strand.
CACAAATATATAAACGAAAATATAAAAATAAACATATAGTTATATACCTAAGATAACTAAAATTAGGTAGAAGGCACAGTACTATAATGACAAACTCCTGGCCTTAGGAACCAGGATTGCAGGATTAAACAAGTTTTGAGGCCACCTTCACCTGTAATTTGTCATACTATGTACCAAGAGGAAAGGAAAGAATTATATATGTAGAATTTAAATATTAAAAAATCATTAAACTAAATAACATATAAACAAAAACATAACCTACTAATTCGGAGTTCGGAGTGTAAACGATGGCCAAGAGTGGAGTAACGTGTTCCCGCCAAATACGAGGGTGAGAGCAGAACCGCATAAAATTAATTGCGATACGATATTAAGAAAAGTATATATATATATATATATATATATATATATATATGTGTGTGTGTGTGGCATGCAGCCAAAAGCAATCTTCGCGCGCAGGCGCAGCTAACTAAAACACGAACTGAAACTATGGAACTTTGAAGAGAGATGAGAAATGCGAGAGAGAACGAGAGAGGTGCGCGAGCAGGCGTTACCTTCTGCATATCATCGTCAAACTTATCTGTTAAAATAGCTATCTTTTTAATTAATTTTTGTTTAATTTTAAAATAAATGTGAAGTAAGACAAACGTCTTGGACCCCTTGTTGTCTCCCACAAATTATGGGGGCTCGGCCGGGATCGATAAAATTTCGATTTTGAACCAAAGTCTGGACAATGAACAAAAGCCGTCCGTGGAGGAGACGCGCCGCCATTTTTCGGAAACTTCGTTCAACCTGTGTAGAGGTTTGAACTCAGCATGAATACTCCGCCTGTGTAGAGGCCGGGATTTGGAAACTTCGTTCAACCTGTGTAGAGGTTTGAACTCAGCATAAATATTCCGCCTGTGTAGAGGCCGGAACTACAATTTCAAGATATAACCTGCGAAGAGGTGTCAATTCGAACAATTTCAACTATATTACCTGCGAAGAGGTGAAATCAGTGGAATCACAACGTTTTTCTTCAATTATTGGATACATCGTACGTGCGAGCAACAAGGGAGCTAGAAAAAAAAGGTAGAATCTTTCCATATTTTTCTAAAATGTATAAAAACGCTCTTAAAGAGGATCTCATAAGAGTTGTTGAGGATCTAGACGGTACTGTGGAGAGTACGGACACCATAGCTAAACTAAAGACTAAAATTGAGAACAGTAGTACATTTGAAAGTGATCCAGATTTCGTTAAAACTTTAATTCAAAACTGTATAGATGAGAGGGTATCGCGAAACGAAAGAGAGGCAACTTTAGAAAAACAGAAAATTGAGCTCGCGGAACTTCAGTTAGCAAAATTAGAAAAAGAAGTCGAACTTCAAACGGCTAAAAATAAAGCATTAAGTTTAAATCCTGCAGCTAAAGTCGAAGATAAACAGTTCGAAACTAACATAGAAAATATGATAAAAAGTATTCAAACTTTATCTCTTCCTGTTCCCACCAGATCTGAAAATTTTAATCTGTTCTTCCAATCATTAGAACGCGCATTTTTAACCAAGAAAATAAATGACGAATATAAATCTGAAATTTTAATAAATCTTCTGGGCGAAAGAGCTCATAACGTCTTATTGTATATTAAAGAAGAGGAATTAAATGACTATGAAAAACTAAAATCTATAGTACTCAGAGAATTCCAATTAACTCCTCGCGAGTGTTTAAACTCATTTAAAAATGCTGTAAAATCATCAGGCGAGACATACATCCAATTTGCTGCAAGATTGACGGCAAACTTCCAATATTATTGTTCGTTAAGAAAAGTTAATTCCTTTGAGTCTCTATGTGATCTTATAATTTCTGATAAATTATTTGAAACTTTAAATAAGGAAACTGCAACTCATATTGGCCATCGAGTAGCAGAAGATTGGTTTAGGCCTATTGATTTAGCTAAAGAGTGGGATATTTATATTTCATCTAGAAGCGGATCACATAAAGAAATTCCTATTACTTATGGATATACCCAAGACCCCTTTAAAAATAGATCACAAAACTTTAAACCAAAGATTAAAGAGAACTATCCCCAATATCTTGAAAGAGAAAATAAAAATTGCTTTATATGCGGTGATTCATCTCATTGCGCAAGAGACTGTGAGAAGCGTTTTAAACCTAAAGAATCTAACGACCACATCCATAATAAAATAAACGTGAATACTTTGAAAGTCGAGAGCGAAAAACAAAATAGCGATGAATGCGCAAATCTTCAATACGTAAACATTTTTGTAGAAAATCAGCCCGTAACAGCCTTGATCGATTCAGGTTGCCAGATCCCAGTTTTAAATTCCTCACTAATTAGAGTGCAAACACCTTCCGAAGAAATAATAACATTAAGTTCATGTTTTGGCGAACAGCGAATGGTAGAAGTTAAACCCATAAACATTTCTCTTGATCAACACTCTCCCAGTATAAGTGTGCGAACGGCGATATCACCGACCTTGGCCGAAGAAATTATTATACATCCCAGTGTATATGCTGAAATAAAGAAACTAGGCCACGCAAAGAGCGATGTTTTATTGAGTGAAAGTGGATCCTCTTTGAGTGCAGATTCTGGTGTTGTTTCTTTTTCAAATGTTTCTGTTTCAAATGTGATAGAAAACTCTAGTTATGATTTGCCACATGTTAAAAACTTTAATACTAGAAATGATTTGAGTTCTCTAATTAAGGATTATAAATGTAATAAAATTAAGAGTACTAAGTTAAAATTGAGTATTATAAGAGAAAAATGTTCTGATATAGTATTGTGTAAGAAAGTAAATGGTGCCATGAAAACGAGTTCCGTGAACTTCAACACCCCTTCACCTATGGAGAGTAAATATCGACGGTTTGCGTTGCTCCGGAAAATCTTTGAGCCCTGGCAGTGGAAACGAAGGAAAAAGAGAAATCGTTTTGAACAGACGTCCAGAACTCTACAGAGGAAAATATCGATGCGTTCAACCAAAGATCAACTTGTTAAAAAAGACGTTCTTATGCCTGTGAAACACAATGTTTTCCTGTGGAACCTTCCGGATGTCGAAGAGGTGCCTTCACATGATGGAGAAACTGTCTAGTTCAGAAAAATTATGATATGTTAAATCTCTATGTATTTGTCGTATAGTCCTTGTCTGTTCCGTCTTTTTTTTTTTTGTATGTTTCAGATTCTCCTTTGGTCTCTATGGACGTACCGCTGCGGACAGCGTACAGTCAGGCTGGCCGTTGTGGCATGCAGCCAAAAGCAATCTTCGCGCGCAGGCGCAGCTAACTAAAACACGAACTGAAACTATGGAACTTTGAAGAGAGATGAGAAATGCGAGAGAGAACGAGAGAGGTGCGCGAGCAGGCGTTACCTTCTGCATATCATCGTCAAACTTATCTGTTAAAATAGCTATCTTTTTAATTAATTTTTGTTTAATTTTAAAATAAATGTGAAGTAAGACAAACGTCTTGGACCCCTTGTTGTCTCCCGCATATATATATATACATATACATATACATATATATAAATATATACATATATATACATATATACATATACATATATACATATACATATATATACATATACATATATATATATATATGTATATACATATACATATATATATATATGCATATACATATATATATATATACATATACATATATATATATATACATATACATATATATACATATACATATATATACATATACATATACATATTTATATATATACATATACATATACATATATACATATACATATATATACATATATATATATACATATACATATATATATATATGAAAGAAATATGTATTATATATCAAAAACAAGAAATAATAGATAATGAACATAACAAGAAATAGCGTAATAAAAATATAAAAGCTGAACATGAAGAACAAAATTATAGAGAAATAAAAAAGAAACTACAAAAAGAAGAACCTAGCGAGTCAGAAAGCAATTTCGGACTTAGGACCGAATAAGTGGGGTTAGTTTGAAGGCGCCAACCTTCCCCCTTTGCAACTCGGTAGGAAAAATAAAATAAAATAAACAAAAATTCAGAGTATGTAAAACTCAGAGAGTATGATAAAACCACTCACTACTATTATGTAACAAACTCTCCCAAACTCTTAATGCAGAAAAATCGCAAAATAATTACGTAAGAAAAGTAGAAAAATCCTAAAACAATTACATAAGAAAAGTATTTTTCAAAAAATAATTTAACAAAATTTCTTTACTCACAGAGCTTTTACGAAGAGAATCAAGCGTCTTGACATCAATGAAAATCAATTATTCACCAAGTTAAAAAATTCGAATATACATAAACACATCTTTTGAGCTAACTTTTAAACCAGCCAGCAAAGACAGATATAAAAAAAGACGAGACAATCAAATATGGTAGAATTTTGAATTGGTTGATTGTCAAAAATGTAAATTTGCTAGGCTCTAATTTGGTTGGTTGTCAACAATGTGTAAGATGTTCAAGATGTGTGTGGAAAAATGTAAACTGTGATATGAGTGTTATGATATAATCTTCACAGCAGGACCACTAACATGCTGCCTTTGAAATCCTATTGTTGTGTGGTGGTTTTGGAATTCAGTACCAAGACGGTTGTCAATAATTAATTCTTAGGCTTAACTTCGATTAAGAAATAGTCAAGCTTACCTCAATTCACATCGGGCGAGCAGTCGTGAAATGTTCTAGAATTCAAAATAGTAACAAGTTCAGGTAAAAATTCCAAGAAGTAAAACCACATTTAAAGTAACGAGCGAGCCGACCGTAGTTGATAGATAGAAGCTTTATTTACTAACTAACTCAAAAATGGCATTTCTCGTGGCTTCTCGCGAGACAAACTGCGTTGCCACACAACTGCAACTAATCACTACAAAATAATAATTTCAGACAAATTGCGAAGGCTCGGAACGAGGATTCGCGACACACTACCTTTGAGTTCCTTTTAACTGGTATTGGAACTCAAACTCGGTCCTTCAGTGTCTCTTTTATTTGCTCTGGCAAATCAGATATATCAGTTCCACTGACTTCCAGAGGATATAGTCTCTGAATTGGTCGTAAGAAGGATCCACTACTTGTTGACACTTCTACTACTCTAACTCTTCCGTCTCTCCCTGGGATAAGTTTAATCACTTTAGCAAGAGGCCAGTAAATTCTTTTCGAGTTAGTATCTCCTATTAGTACAATATCTCCTTCCTTGATAACGTCCTCTTTCCGAGATTTAGAAAAACTCTTCAACTGGCCTAGATATTCCAGACGAAAGCGTTTCCTCAATTCTTGTCTTATCCTCTGACGATAAAGAAATCTACGATTCATTCTCTGCGAATCGATAAGATCTAAATCCGGGACTCCATTCTCTTTTATTTCTTGTAAGAACATTGCTGGTGTGAGAGCAACAAGGTCCTTCTGATCTTCTGACAAATAAGTCAATGGTCTAGAATTGATCACACTTTCAGAGTCGCATACTACAGTATAAAGTTCTTCGTAAGTTAGGCAAGCTTTTTTCCTAGGACTCTTCTGAGAATAATTTTTAGCATTCCTATAAGCCGTTCCCAGAAACCCCCCCACCAAGGTGAGGAAGGTGGGTTCAATTTCCAATTAATCTTCTTTAAACTCCCATAATCTTTCACTTTCTTCCAATCAATGTTCTTAAGTTCATTAGATGTTCCAACCAAATTCTTTCCATTATCTGAATAAATAGTGAAAGGACGACCCTCTACGTGAAATAAATCTTCTGAGAGCGAGTATGAAGCTCTCGGTTGACAAAGAGGTAACGAGTTCCATATGTACTGCGCGAAAAACTGCACAAGTGAACAGCACAATCCAGGATTTTGTCCGATCTCTTAGAAAAAGTGGTCCGCATAGGTCCACGCCAGTTATTTCAAAAATCTGTGCTTCTCTAACTCTATCCTCAGGTAGTGGTGGACTAAGTGTTGTGAGAGGTCTAACAGTGAATCTTTTGCATGATGCATTCACTCAACACTCTCCTGACAGTTTTTCTGCTTTTTAAAAATCCAATAATTTTCACGCAACGCAGACATCACTGTTTGTACTCCAGCATGTAAAGTTCTATATGCTTTTGTATAATCAACTTCGTCACAATAGGATGTCGGGAAGGAAGAACTATAGGATAGCGTATGGATTCAACGTCTTTTCTCATTATTATCTTCGATTTTATTCTGATTATTCCATCCGAATCTACTAGAGTTTGCATTTGTGATACTAATGATTTAGTATCGTTTGAAAAGCTTTGTTTTGTACTATTTTCAATACTTTTCTTTCAGCTGCATCCGTTTCTTGGGTGATTAATTCTCCAAAGTCTCTGCCATTCCTTTGTTTTCTAAGATTATGGTAAAATCGATAAATCCCATGCTGTGACTCTTATTATCTTCTTAAACGATGAAATTTCAGAAAGATAATCCATTTCTTTTTGGTTCATGATTGATTGTAGAAGCAACAGTTCTCTTTCTTTCCGAATCAATTGTTGCACGATCCGGGCATGCTTCAGATAATGGCCATTCTTCACGAGGTTTGTTCAGCCAACTTGGACCCTCCCACCATAACGATGCAATAAGTTCTACTACACCACATCCCTCTAGAAGGGAGGTCAGCTGGATTCAGAATCCCTGGAATATGTTTCCAATCTTCGGGGTTGGTCAATCGACGTATTTCTTGTACCCTGTTGTTCTAAGGTGCCCAATTTTCTTTGCGCTTTATCCAATAAAGAGCATTTTATAGAATCCGACCAGCAATAAATAGGTACATTCTCCAGTCTTAAATCAATCTTCGTAGTATTTATGAGTCTAGATACAATAGTACATGCAAGAAGCTCTAATCTTGGTATAGTGATTGGTTTTATTGAGGCAACTCTAGCACGGGCTTGTACAAGTTGACATGTTATTGCTCCACCAACTTCAGTTCTTAAAAATACACAACTCGCGTAGGCGGCCTTACTTGCATCGCAAAATACATGCAGTGATAAATCACTGTTAGGGAAAGTTCCTTAGATATGCATCTAGGAATTTCTAAATTATTTAAGCATTTTAAATGTTCCTTCCATCTTTCGAATTTTCTTGATATTGATAAAGGTAATTCTGTGTCCCAAGAAACTCCCAATTTCCAACATTCTTGCAATAATATTTTTGGTTCTAAAGTAACAGGACAAGTGAACCCGATTGGGTCAAAGATACGGTGCACAGCTGACAGTATTTTGCGTTTCGTTACTGGAATTTCATTGATTTTCGAGTTTTCTTCCCAATTAACAGATAATGTGTCTTTGTCAGGCTTCAAATTAAACCCAAAACAGGAACTTTCTTCTCTTCTTCCAATAGAGTACCTTTTTCTGCTTCAGAAACACCTGTATGTACCCAACCACGTAGGTTGAATTTGGCGAGGCTCAAAATTTCTTTAGATTCAAGCATAAATCTTTCTATGTCTTCTGCATTATCTACACTCGTCAAACAGTTATCCACATAAAACGATTCTAATAACTTCTGCGCTGTAAGTTGCAGATGCCCTGAGACCTGTTTCAAATGATATTCCAGAGTCGCTCCAAGAAGAAAAGGACTGCTAGTGATCCCGAACACAACTCTCTTATGTTGATAAATCTTGGTTTTCTCCTTATCGCCATTCTCCACCACAAAAATCTCAGAAAAGGTCTATCCTTTTCTTGAAGACCTATCTGCAAAAGGCTTTCTCAATATCTGCTGTTATGCCAAACTTGCGGAGCCGAAATTTATTGACGATTGTTGGAATTAGTTCTACCATATTTGGTCCTTTTTCGAGACATTCATTTATCGAAGAAGAATTCTTTTCTTTCGCCGATCCATCAAACACCGGTCTAATTTTGGTAGTGGAATTATCTTTATATACAGGATGGTGCGGTAGATAGTGTTCATTCTTCTTATCTGCAACGTTCTGAACTTCTTCAATAATATCTTCGTTCTGCCAACTGTGAAAAACTGCTTCATATTTTCCTAAATTCTTGCTACGTTCTAAGGATCTAACACAATTTTTCAATCTTCTTTCAGCCAAGTTTCTACAGTTTGATAGAAATGGATGACCTTGAATCCAAGGTAAACTAACAACATATCTCCCATCTGCATCTCTTGTGACATGTCTTGCAAAATGATCTTTAGCAGCCTCTTCTAATTCAATTCTAGTCTTTTCTCAAAAGGATCTTTAATTCCGAGAACATCTAAACTCCAAAGATCTTTGATACAGTTGTCACTAACATGTAAAGACAAAAGCACATTGGAATGCCTTTCCTTTTCCATTTTCATTTTTCCCATAACTGTCCAGCCCAAATGTGTGTTTACAGCCACTAATCCTCCCTTTAAATGTTTGACCTCGTCTCCTATTAGCAAATTTCCTATTATGTCTGCCCCTAATAACATATGTATTTCATTTGGTTCCCTTTCAAACAAGCAACAATTCTCATTCACGGAAGCGTCACTGACGAAAATTCCATATTCCTTCAATTCATTAATCAATTCCGAATCCTTTAATTTTGGGATGGGTGTACATATTCTTTTTTGATCCATTACTTCTACTTCACAGAAATAGGAATTAAAAACATCACTCAAGGTCACAACATATTTTTTGTGTTTTTCATTACGTTCTATTCCCCCAAAGAGTCCATGAACTGTTGTTTCCTGTCCCACGCATTTTAAATTTAGTTGTTTGGCAATAAATTTAGTTACGTAACTCTTCTGACTTCCGGTATCGAGAATTGTTCTTACTTTTTTCCCTTTTATACACACAATTAATGTTTGCAAAAATACTTCTGTTGATTTAGAATTATTGGAAAGTATAGTATTTTCATCAGTTAAGTTTTTTTTTCATTATTTTCTTTTGATGAGTCATCGCTAGAAAAAACATAATATATCGTGGTGTCTTTTTCCACATAAAGAACATAAATTGTTTAATTTCACTTTACAATCTCGAGATAGATGACGAGCAATTCGGAGACATTTAAAAACAAGCACCCAGTTTCATCAAAATATCTTTTCGTTCATTTAAAGTTTTCTGTTTCGCCCAAGGACAAATCGCGGTTTGGTGTGACTCGTGTTTACAGAAAAGGCATGATTCATTCGCATTTTTCTCATTTGAACTTGCCATAAAATTCGCCGCAGTTGGAGCAGGGAAGGGTTGCTTTCGAAACGATGAATTAATTTTTGTGAGTTATGTTTATAATTTTCAGATTTGAATCGGTTGAAGCTAGGTTGGATTCTTTGACTGTGCGGAATGTATTGGGTTGAAATTGAAGATTCAGTTCTTTCTCTAGCGCTAATTTGTTTATTCAAAAATTTCAATAATTCGTCAAGTTTATACTCTGAGCCGTCTGTTTCTTTATTGAATTCGAGAACTAAATCAGAGGGTAAGCAATTTAAAATTAATGGACAGAGTACATTACTAAAACTTTCAAATGAAACATCTAAAGACTCTAAACTTCTTATTTGCGTTTGACACATATCAAAAAATTGGCGCAATACTTTAGTATCATCCGAACGTTTTAACGGAGTTACACTCAATAATTTTTGCATATGAGAGTTGATTATAGCATCTTTTCTTCCAAATCGATCTTTTAATATTTCTACAGCTTTCGCATAATTTTCTGCCGTGATGGCAAAACCTTCCACTGTCGCTAAAGCAGAAGAACCTAACAAACCCCTTTAAATAGGTAAATTTGTCAATCGAATTTAGAGAATTATTGTCATGAATTGCGGTTTTAAAAGAGTTCCAAAATGAGAGCCATTGATTAATTTCACCATAAAATTTGGGAATAATTAATTTTGGTAGTTTTACCTTCATTGGTTCTATTAATTTTGATTCTTCAGTTGTTTTGCATGAGTCAGAATCTGACTTAAATTTATTATTCTTTCTAGTTGTTTCTTGGCTCGAAATCGCCAAGTTACGATTTTATCAAAATATTGTTCTACGGCTTCTATTTCTTTATCGATCTCTGTAGGTGAGTACAGGGGTTCACATTCTTTATCTACAATCTTTAAACATTCAAATTTTTGTTCTAAATGTTCTAACAATTCTTCGACTGCTATATCATCCGGTTCAGTTTTTGTAATTCTTTTTCTAACTGCGAAATGCATTTTGTTACAGCGGTTCTTAGTACGGCTCGTTTCTTTTTTGTAACAATTCCTGCGTCTTCGGTCATTATTAATTTATATTATTGATTCACAAAAATTTCTAAATTTCAAATATTCTTAAACTCACGCTCTCTGATCCCGGCAGGGATGCCATTTAATTATGTCAATAATTAATTCTTAGGCTTAACTTCGATTAAGAAAATAGTCAAGCTTACCTCAATTCACATCGGGCAGAGCAGTCGTGAGATGTTCTAGAATTCAAAATAGTAACAAGTTCAGGTAAAAATTCCAAGAAGTAAAACCACATTTAAAGTAACGAGCGAGCCGACCGTAGTTGATAGATAGAAGCTTTATTTACTAACTAACTCAAAAATGGCATTTCTCGTGGCTTCTCGCGAGACAAACTGCGTTGCCACACAACTGCAACTAATCACTACAAAATAATAATTTCAGACAAATTGCGAAGGCTCGGAACGAGGATTCGCGACAACGGTTAATGTATTTGTGATGAATATAAGTTCTTAAGAAATTAAAAGGGTATTCATGAACTAAACAACATTGAAATTTTTTTATATTATTGTATTTATCTATTTTGTGGGTAGTTAAGTTATCATTTCTAAATAAAAAATTCAAAATAATATTTCTGTAAATTGATATTTGCAAGTTACTATTCCATACAGGAATTTTAATTATATGGAACTTAAACGAATCTCTTTTGTCAAAAATGTCACTGACTACATTATTGTTAATAAGATGCAAGTCTAAATCCAAGAATTCCACCATATTAGAGTTGAAGTTAGTTTTAAGGAGCTTGAGATAATGAGGGTAGAATGTAATATTTGGTTTGTATTCACTATTTTTACCAAAAATTATTAAATCATCTATATAACGATAAATCAAGTAAGAATCATTTACAACATGATTAATTTCAAAAAAATGTAAATATAGGTTCGCAAAACAATTACTAGCTGGACCACCCTGAGGTAATCCTTTGATCTGTTTATAAAGATTCTGATCAAATGCAATGAAATTTTCTTTTAATACGAGGTTAACAAGAATATCAAATTTTTCTTTTTTCATTGAAGTATATAATTCATATTTATCATAAATAACCTTAATCATATCGTCAATATCTATAGAATTAAAGAGGTCCCCTCGAAATCAAAGCCATGCATGGAAAAAATTAACATATCCTTAGTAACTCTAGCAATCTCTAAGCTATTTTTAATTATTGCCGTGTTTTGTAACTTATCAATTAGATTTTGAAGAAGAGATTGTAATATCTTCCCAGACTTCGTGATATATGTATTGTATCCATTAGTGATACTACGGAATTTTATAGGGCTTTTATGAAATTTTGGTGTTAAAAAAATACTTGGATATTTAATATTATTTAGATAAATATTCAGTCTTTTGTTCAAAGCTAAAAGACGATTATCATCTTCTCTATTATTGTGAATTGATTTTTGAAATGAATTATTATTTAAAATGCGGTTACTTAATATTTTACTGTAAAAATATTTACAAATTGTGGCATAATTAGCAGAGACCTTATCAACATATGTAATCACGAAGTCATTTTGGATATTTTCTATTGATGATTTAAGATCTTTATACATAATTTCATTTTCAACAGTGAAATCTAATTCCCGAATTTCTGTTGCTACATAAGATCTAAATTGATTGAAAGCTTCAATCGGCATTCCGTATTTAATTGCAATTTTAAGGTAGAATTTATCTAAATCTTTTATGATTTGTTTCATAACGTTAGATTTATTTTTTGTGATCATCAGTCTAAAACCGGTACCTTTTCCCCATAAAATTTCTTAACAAATCATCTTTCACGATGCCAAGGTCTCCTGTGACAACGTGCTGATGATAATCATCAATATAGTCTCGATATAAATTGCATTTACATGATTCTGAACTTAGGAGCTCCGAGACTTGATTATAATTAAATATAAATCTACCAAGTTTCTTGTTGTATTTGAAAGCCTTTTTAATAATAATATTTTTAATAGGAAAAAAGGATTGATATTTTTGAAATATACTTGAAAAATTAATTTTGTTAAATGATTTATTCATAAATATATATAATAATGTACAATATTCTGTAGAGTAATTTTCACTTGCATCTAATTTAATATTCATTTTTTGTACTAAATATTTATTAAGGTCTCGAATCATAAGCATACCATGAGAATCCCGAAATTTATATATCTGCTTAAAATATCTGTCATAATTTTAATTTCAGTTTTATTCATGCCAAACATAAACGATTTAATTAAGCCTGTGTTGTAGTTATCATCAAATTTAACAGCTAATTCTAACATAGAATTCTTGAGGGTTGACATGTCTCTAGTAACTCTTTTTCTACGTTTAGCTCTCGAAATTCTCGCTAAACCAATATTATTACTATTATCAATAGATTTATCAAAATTCGGAATATATAATGAAACTTCGGATTTTTGTTTAAAAGTTAGTAAGACACTTTCACCTATCCAAATAACATTCAAACCATAAGGATAATATGATCTATAAATGAACCTATAAAAAAGTTTTCGAACCATAAAATTTGTTTAATATTTGGCACTATTCTAAGTATATGTACAGTTATGTTATTGAATCCATGTTTATGAAAGTATCCTATCTCAATCTTAGCCTGGTTTTTGTTGCAATCAAATTTCCTTGTATCAGACCTATGTTGATTTAATCTAATATTGATAGTGTTTGAAGTCTGACCTATGTAAGCGAATTTACAAATGTTGCATGTCATTTTGTAAACACAGTTAAAAGTCTTACAAAATATATAACCTGCATCCATACCCAACTGTTCCCCACTCATCATGCCACACGCCTTGCATCTTTTATCAGTGCAAGATCTAAATTTTAGTTTTAAAACATGAATATCTCTGAAAAGCCTAGTTTCCAATATGTTACTAAAACCCTTATCTCTTTGATTTTTATCTATACAATCGAAAACATGAATATTTTGTTTTGCTGTACGAGATAAATTCTTATATTTAGAGTTCCAAAAAATTCGAGTATTAAAAATTCTAACATGACAATGTTTAGAAACAGAAGGGTAAGCAAAAAAATTCTGATTATCAAAACAATTCACACATTTTTTTGTATTTTTTAAAAAATTTATAGTTTTTTTATATGCCAACTCAGAACTTTTGTGCCCATCTCCACAACTATCTAAAGCCATACTTAAATATATACCAAATCTCTGTATAAGGGCTCATAAAATGGTAAATGGATGACGATGGTACAGATACCATTATACTGTACCACCGAGCAATGTCATACCCTGGTATAACAAATTGCCAGTCGCATAAAATTTGTTATTTTTCAAATTCATAGTTATTTTAAAGTTGAAGGTACATTGAAAAGACACAAATAAAATATTATTAGCAAAATTTTTTTTTAATCACAATAATATAAAGTGAAACAATGAGCAATAACTCCATCAAATCTAATCCACTCATAGACAACATATCCACGATTACTTTATAGGCACAAAATCAGAAGTTGGCATAATATTTTTATATAAACAAGATAAACACACAAGGAAAATGAACGAAGCCAAATTAAACTTAATAAAAGAAAAACATTCATAGACAAGATTTTGAATCTAATGCCGATTTCAAAATTCGCTATAAGCAAACATATTCTATACTAACTACATCCATAACTGAACAATCTCATTAGTAAATAGATTTATACATAGATAGGCGCAAAGCAGCCAAATGAATGCATAAAATATATATGAAAGAAATATGTATTATATATCAAAAACAAGAAATAATAGATAATGAACATAACAAGAAATAGCGTAATAAAAATATAAAAGCTGAACATGAAGAACAAAATTATAGAGAAATAAAAAAAGAAACTACAAAAAAGAAGAACCTAGCGAGTCAGAAAGCAATTTCGGACTTAGGACCGAATAAGTGGGGTTAAACTAGTTTGAAGGTATATATATATATATATATATATATATATATATATATATATGTTAAGTATTCTAGTAGCGTTGTTGGTTTGTTTGGATTGTTGTCATATCTGGTTTAGTGGAAACATCTTCAGAATTAGTTTTCATCTGATTTATTTATTCACACATAGCGTAGGTGGTCAATCACTTTTATATTTCACATCTATTTGTTAAAAACACGAAAACAGACACATATAACAAAAGCGACATCTTGATGGACACAACACAAAGATAAAGAGCTGCAGTTCTTACATGATGAAGGCAAGCAGGCAAAGAGAGTGATTACACAAGATTTTTACTTTTACACCAGCAAGCAAGCGCGTAATTATTACGTAATAGTAGTTCTGATTGGATAGATTGGGCGGGACAGGGATTTCTGACTAGCCGATTACGATTAAGATTATAGTGTTATTTTTTAAACTAAAGAATTAAAGTTTGGTTTAAATATTAGTACAAAGAGTTAATAAAAAGGATACTAGAAAGAATTATTACATATATATATATATATATATAAGTATATAATATATAAAGGAGAAAAGCGACTCACTCACTGACTAATCACGATATCTCCGGAACTATTAAGCCTACAGATTTGAAATTTGGTAGGCAGGTTCCCTTCATAGAGTAGACATCAGCTAAGAATGGATTTCGCAAAGATCGAACCCCAAGGGTGTTACGGGGGTTTAAGGGGAGTTACAGATAATTATTTCCATGATTAAACCATTAGATGTACAGTCTTGAAACTTGGTACACAGATTCTTTTCATAAAAAGTAGAGATTCCCTACAAAATTATTTTTATGAAAATCGACCTCCAAGGGGCATTAAGCATAATTATTTCCATTTTTAAACTATTAGACGTACAGTCTTGAAATTTGGTAAGCGGGTTCCTTTGATAGATTAGAGATCCGCTACAAAATGGGTTTTGTGAAAATCGACCCCCAAGTGGTGTTGTGGAGAATTAAGGGGCGTTATAGGCAATTAACTCCTTTTTTAAACTATTAGACGTAAAATCTTGAAATTGAGTAAGTTGATTCCATTCATTGAGTAGAGATTCGCTATAAGATGGGTTTGGGGAAAATCGCTTCCTAAATAGCGTTGCGGGGGCTTAAGGGGCAGTACAGATAATTATTTCCATTTTAAAATTATTAGGCGTATAGTCTTGAAATTTGGTTTGCGGATTCCTTTCATGGTGTATAGATCCGCTACAAAATAGGTCTGGGGAAAATGGATCCCCAAGGTTTCACTGATGGGGATTAAGGGGCGTAATAGATAAATATTTCCGCTTTTCAACTAATAGACCCACCTGCTTGAAAATTAGAAGGTATGTTCCTTTCATGTAATAGAGTTCCTCTTACAAAGAGTTTTGCGAAAATGGACCCCCCCCGAAAGGAGTGGGGTTGCGAGGGGTTAAGGAGAGTTATAGAAAAATTCCTGTTTTTGAATTTAGCCCATTTACCTGGAATTTGTTGTGCACGTTTCTTTAGTTGAATAGAGTTCCACTAAGAATGGATTTTACGGAAATCAACTCCAGGGGAAAGCGGGGAGAGTTATTGGGGCGTATTGATAGACAAAATTCCCGTTTTTGAACTGCTAAGACTATAATAATAAAATTTGGTTTGCATGCTTCTTTTGTCGAATTGGAATCCACTAAGAATGCTGTCAACGAAGTATTGATGATTAAAGTTCCGTTTTTGCTCTGTTAGATTTAGACTTGAAATTTAGCACGCATGTTTATTTTATGGAGTAGAGATCCACTGAAAGTTGCTTTGGTGGAAATCTACTTGATTATTAGGTTAAGTGAACGAAAAAAATCTTTCTCCTTCTATTTTAGATATAAATAGAAATTAGATATTATAATTTATGTTCTTTTTTATATCAAGAGGCGAGAGTGAAACAGTTATAAATATATTTTTCAATACAATCGAATTCTTAATGCTAGATATCAATAATTAATATATATATGTAAACAGTATACATATATACAACATCGTGAAATACCCAGTGAAGCGGGTGGGTAACGGCTAGTATATTATATTTTTCCAAAATTTAGGAGGGGGTTCTATTTATGGGTGCTTTGGCAAAGGCTATTCTATTTGCTGTGTTTACTCGAGAGACGAACAGCTTTTTCAGTGCAATTGAGCCATGATAGTCATCCTTTTCAATTCCCTTTAAATAACGGTTTCAGTCACAAAGTTTTGAAATATCCCGCTAACACTTAAAGGAATTTGCGATGCTTTTAGTCTGAGGTATATTTCATTAAGTAGCGGAGGCAGTCCTTGAATTATTGAAGAACCTTTAAATTACTCAGCCAAGTGTTAGGAGTCACAATAGGTGAGAGGTATTCAAAATCAAATATCATTTGTTGTCATCATACGCAATGGTAAATTTAGCTCACTTTAACTTCATTATCTTTTTATCTCCTTAAAGTGACCGCTGGAGCCAAATGGTCAGGGTCGTGAACTTGTGACCTACTTCGTCGAGTTGCGGGTTCGAAACAAAATGACACTCAAGACCCGGAGTGTGGAAGCACTGATGCACGTCTGTCGAGGTTCAGAGCCTTTCTGTAAGCGTAGTGTGGAAGTTTGGAAGGGGTATTTTAGTTCAGATGTCGACCTCGTCATTTTACGTCCACCACCAATAGTCCTCGAGATGTTCCAGAGTGCAACGTAAATTAAAATCAAATTATTTTCGTAAATTTCCATTTTGCCAGCCATTTCAGATTCGCAAACGTAATTTAACTACTAGAGAAGTATTCTATCAACCATATGCTACCATGGTCTCTCGTGTAGCATGAATTTATTGATTGATTATTTAGTAATGTCGAATATAGGGGAAAACAAGAAGAGAATATTGATGACGGACTTCGTTAATTTGAATCTTGGTCAAATGACGAGAATGAGAGATATACATGAGGACTCTTCACTCTCCCAACATCTAAAATACGTCAACGTTTGAACTTCGAACCTCGACAGATTTAATTTCAGCCCAAGGAGGAATTTTTAGTGGAATCAGAATTCGAGCACTGGCATTGAGCTCATGATCTTGTTTATTAGACGAGCAGGAGCTCTAAAGTAGTGTGGAATCTGGTAAAATTCGATAGAACGTTTCAGTCTGAAGCAACAAGATAAATATTGACCATAGACCTCGAAACTTTGAACCATGCTCATGATGAAGGAGATATACCTGAGCTATTATCCCATTCTCCTAATTTCTACAACGCGCCAACATGAGGGCTTAGAACCACAACAGATTTAACATTTATCAGCCCCTTTACACAGTGGATCTTTAGTGACACCAAGATTTGAACTCATAAATCGACAGAAAAAGTGCTAGTAATGAGTTCGAGACTGTAACGCTGTTGTTGCCAAAGGATAATGAGTGAGATGCCAGCATAGAACAGTCGTCTAGGAGTAATTGTAAATTCGTACATGTAATGCTAATAGTGGCGTGCTAGACCACGCGTGGCCGCCGGCGAAATTAGGGTTCGCGAGGCCTCTTTTTTCCCAGTGAAGAAAACGCTAAATTACATAAGCCGAATTATAGTTAAACTAATGTATGAGTAAACGAGATTTATTGCTTTTCAAATGATGACAAAAATTACACAAATAGAAATTAAAAGAGACGAACTTTTCGGCTTTTGGCCTCACTGAACTTTTTCAGGATTATGTCATAGCTTATACTAGCCGCTATTTCAGCTTCAATTGATAGAACTGATAACGCAGATAGTCTCTCTTGACTCATCGTGCTTCTCAAGTAGGTCTTAAGGTATCCGACTACGTTTAGAAACGTGATTTTGCAAAGCACATAAGTGTATAATTTTCATGATATTTAGTGTCACTTGGATTAGAATATCTGCATAAAATTGTTTTAAGGACATTTTGACAAAAAATTTTTTATTTAAATATAATATTTTGGCAAAATAACTTAGAATAATCTTTTTTTTCAAAATTCTCCTTTTGTGAAAATGCTTCTGTTATAATAATATTTTGCCTGTATAGCTCAGATATCTCTTCAGAGGCTCAACTAGAATTTTTGAAATGTATAACAGAAGTGGGTTTATTCATATTTTACGACAACAGAGGGGACCAATTTAAAAAAAAAATGTGAATAATTATTTCAATTGGTAGTAACTCTGAAAATAATGTGAAGTTTTGAAAAATTCTAGTTGAGCCTCTGTAGAGAGATCTGAGCTATCTACAGGCAAAATATTATTATAATAGAACCATTTTTCACAAAAGGAGAACATTTGGAAAAAAGATTATTCTAAGGTAATTTTTTGCCAAAATATTATATTATATTTAAATAAATTTATTTTGTCAAAATGTCCTTAAAACAATTTTATGCATGCATTATAATCTGAGTGACGCTAAATATCATGAATATTATCCATTTATGTGCTTTTTTTTTAAATCGCGGTTCCGAACGTAGTCGGATACCTTAATCAATTTTAACTTTGAGAAACTTCTCTCAACGGAAGCTGTATTCACGGGAACTGTGAGCATGATTCTAATTGTTATATAAACATTTGGATATATTTCTTCCAAATTATTTTCTAAAATGTACTGAATGAGTTGTTTCGCGTCGTTGATAAAATCAAGTGAATTCGTTTTTAAAAGTTGGAGTTCTCTTCATATAGTTCGAAAGGCTGTATGTTGCTGTTTTCGCCTTCCCTAAGTATTGTACCTAAATCACATCTGTACCTAATCATCCGGATCATGGCCGTAAAGTACTAATTACTCTCTTTACTCGCGCAACTGTATGAAAATAAATAAAAATGAATAACTAAATTTTAAAAATAATTAAAAACTTCGCGAGGCCGTCGGCTGTCGCCGACGCCTAACGCCGCCACTGAATGCTAATCCTATAAAATTTCTACTTTTTTCTCTCCAAGTCTGAACTATTGCATATTCATTGAATTCAATGATTTACAATCAAATGAGCAAAAGGTAGTTTAGCAGTGCTTCTCTTACTTTCAATATTTTCGACTCAATAATCAATAATAATTTTCATCTCGCCCCCCCCTCTTCCATACCATAAGTATGTATTGAATCCAATATCTCTATACTTTGACGCTAAAGCTACTGTGCGACTTTAATCTCTTAAGTGTCTAATCTCTCACCGTCTTATATAAACATCTCGCTCAGCCAAAGCTTTAATAGCCCCAGACGTATATATGCGTCTTTCCGAAGAACGATCTTTTCTGTGCACTGCTATCCATAAAATTATTCCAAAAGCTTTGGAGCGCAATAAAATAACCTTGACAATGTTTGCGAAGGATTTTTTTTTATTTCAGAGAATTTGCTTATTTATTCCTTTTTTTCTCCCTCCTTCAATGCATCCCATACGCTCGCTTACTTAGTATGTTTACTTTACTTAGTATGTATGCTCGCTTACTTAGTATGTTTACTTTCAGAAAACGGTGGAATTGGGGAGCGAATTGCGTAACTTTTAACAGGCAGTTAAGGGATTAATTATAAACCGTACAAATTATCAAGTGAAGTGTTAATTTTTGTATATAATTATATATATGACAAGCCCATGGAGTCACTCGTAATTATTAAATTTGTTCTTAACTTAGTATGGTTAAATTAATTATAAAATACACACAATGCAGTACTGATACACTATAAATGTTTTTGTTGTGTAAATGTATATTTTATTTTTTAATATGGTCAGAATGTACTTTTTTTTTGTATATTTACTTTCAGTAAATTAATAATTTTCTTAAGGGGAGTTGGAAACATCTCTCTTTATCTATACTGACAATGTTAAATTGGCTGTTTTTTCGATGTACCTTTTCTCAAAATCTGTTTCATGTACATGCTTGAAATTTTTCATACTATTATGAAGTACACCTCTCTCATTATACTAAAATGAGCTTTTAGCTAATTTTGAATTTTTTAATAAATTATGAAATATTTTATCAAACATTGCGAAATTTGACCCATTTTTTACTTAAAAAAATTTGTAAAAATTAAATTTTTGAGTTTTTTTTTACAAAAAGCTCATTTCAGTATATATTAGACGTCATTATAAATAATTCATAAAAAATTTACATACCTGTGAACAGTAGTTTCTCAGAAAAGGTACACCGCACATTACAATTTACATTTTGAGATAAATTGATTTTCATGTATACAGTGAGACTTCTAATCGGCAAGGAAATAAAAAAATAAAAGGCTCAATTTAAAATAAAAGATACAAGTTTTGGTTTATATCAGTCGTCACACTTTTAAGCAAAAACAAATAATTTGTTTACAATTTTCGCCATTAAAATGGGCGTGGCCCAAATTCAATGATTATTTAAAAATACGTTTTAAGGGCTTCTAAATACCCTAGAGGTTAAAGTAAGGTATTTTTAAAAAGGTTAAAATCTATACAATTTGAAAATGTAAAAATCTCAAATTGTCAAAAAATAAAGATTTTAGCTTTCCAACTTAAATAGTCTTTTATTTTCGACTTTTCAATATGCACGCACCTCCTCGTAGAGTAATCACGCCCCCAAGGGAGTGTCCCACAGTTTAAGAAAAGCTGTTGCAAAAATTTCACTAAAATTGCATTTTTTCTCCGATTTTTGAAAACATTTTTACTTTTCGAAGATTTTTTTTTTTTGTGTGTGTGTTTGCGGGTTTTTAGATCTTTTTTTTTTATTTTATTATTTTTTAAAGATGTTTTAAAGATATGATAACGAAAATTGAAAAATAAAATTACAAAAGAAATAAATTCTATCGTTTGCTTCTTCTTATGCGTTTTATAGTACTTACTCAAACATAAATATGTTTATATAATAATCTAGATTTCTGAAGAAATATGGAAACTTTTAACCTTAACACTTTGCTGACGAATTCAAAATTGCTGAGAGCCTTAACATTATTTCCCAGTCACAATTTTTAAAAATTTTATCTTTTAACTGTTAAATTATTAAAAATAGGAAAAATAATTAACTAAATTATTTTCGATATTTGAAATCAGAAGACAAGATAGTCTGATGTCCCAGAAATTCTCTAAATTTCACTACGTGTGTTTATACAAAACTAATCTTGCATTGCTTTATCTGCATTACTAATGCAAAAAGAATCCCGGATTTGTTTACCTTTTTCTTTCGAAATGAGAAAATCGTTTCGCCAAATCAACCATTGCGGCTTAATTATGGCAACTCGACGCGTCACCGATTCTAAATCGTCGAGGAATACGGTCAGTAGTGATTTTGGAACAGGTGAAGTTACTCTGATCGCGAAAGATGTTCAACACGACAGTAACTCATACATTAACAATTGTTTTTCTCGTTTTTATCGGATACATGACCTACGATTATATTGGAACCTTGTATTTTATAATAAGTGGACTTGGTTGTTTTCTTTACATTTCTTATTTGTTGGCTAGTTTAGTGGATAATACTTTACCTCGATTTAGAGTTTCGTCCTCCAATAAAGCCGTGTTTGTCACAGGTAAGTTATTTATTGAAATTGACAGTTACTCTGTATCACATTTAATATTTTATGACAGAAACGCTCCAGAAAATCTCTGAAATCTGGAATTTTTTTAAAGGTACATCATATTTTTAAAGTTGCGTGGCATTTTAAAAGCTTTTCTCGTACATTTTGTTTGTGTGGGAAATGACAAGGATATTTTATAAATTCTTAAGGTTGTGTGTGAAACTTGTGTGTGAAAAATTAAGAATTTTTTTATATTTATCAACTATAAGTTTTATTGAGTGGCGCACGCAAGGAGAGCACTTGACTTTTTTTATTGATTATAATTTTATGTACACAGTACGTAAAATTTAACTAAGTATTTGTTATCAATAGTTTGTTCTTAGAATTAATTCTAATAGTTACTCAAAAATTTATTTGTTTTTTTTTGTTCCTGAAAATCAACACAATCAAAAGAATATGGATGGTGGTGTATTGAGAATGTCGACCCTTTTGATTCCCCCTCCCCCTTGAAAAATTTCTGTGTGTGCCATTGATATTAATTGAAAAATGGTTATTTTTGGCAGTGCTAAAAATAGTTTCTCTTATGAATATGATGGGCTTCTTTCAAGTGAAAATCTACTATATTTCTGAAAATATTGATTCCACTTCGATTTATATCTTTGTTATTTGTATGATGAATCAATAATCATCACACGAAAATTGTTTATATTTTAGGGTATCCGGTTATATACAGTGATCACATAATGTGGTTTTCTTTTCTATTAAATAATAGCTAAATCTTCAAGGAAATTAGAACAAAGACGTGTTCCTGCATTATTATAACATCTAATTGAGTCTTATTTACGTATTCAAATTCAACTTTTTTGGTAGAACTTCTTACTTGTGTTTTATCGATATCAGTTTTAATCTATTGGAACTGTGATCCTCCTCCTATTTTTTTTATTTTTCAGTTTTGACATTTCACATTTAGATCTTGATTCTATCGCTAGATCGTTCTATCGTACCTCAAGGTATCCAACAACGTTCGGAACAGTGATTTTGAAATGAATAATTTTTTTAATAATATTTAGTGTCACCTGAATTAGAATATCCATATAAAGATGTTTTAATGTTTAACATATAATTCTTTTAAGAAAAAACTACTATTTTTTGGCAAAACTGGAGAAAAAATAACATTTTCAAAATATTCTTTTTTTTTTTCGGAGAAAATGCTTCTACGATAATAATATTTTTCATATGACCTCTTAATAATAATATTTACTAAGACCTACAGAACCTGAACTAGAATTTTAGAAGAATTCACATTATTTTTAAAATTATTACCAATCAAAATAATAACCAGTGTTTTTTGTAAAAAAATTTTCTACTTTCTCTTTCTTTTTGGTATTTTAAAATATTAATATAAAACCGCTTCTAAATTATATACTTCAAAAATTCTAGTTCATGCCCTTAAAAACAGTATAAAAGACATTTCTACTAAATTTTTGTACAAATAAAGGCGAAATCTTTTGAGATATCACACTTTAAAAACTGCGGTTTTTCTAAAAATATGTTTTTTTTAAAGTGGATTTAAAGATAAAAATTACATTGGAAGCAAAAATAAATATTTAAAAAATATGATACGATACGAACAATACGATACTTTAACGATAATTAATAAAAATTAATTACCGCTTAATGTTGTGATTCTGTCATATGTATATACATATTTATATTAATTGTAACTATTTAATAAAAAGTAGCTAAAATAAAAATTTTCTTTGTTGATCTAAGTAGGAATTGACTTAATTTTTTTTTATATATTATATATATATATATATTTTTAATTGTCTCACATTAAAACGCTTATAATTCCATTTCTTTGTTTCGTAGCTTCAAAAGAAATGCAGTTTTAGGAAGCTGAGATTTCAAATATTTTATTGAATACATATTATATATATATAAATTGATATTATCTGCAAAATTTAACAAAAAATTTTTTTTTACTGGTGATATTAATTTTTTTCTATGTGTGTGTACGTTTGTTTCTGTACTGAAAACATATCTGTGATTAAAAATTTGGAATCCTAAAAGTGTGTTATTGATATGTATATATTCCTTTCTTAACTTAATGCAATTGATTCAACCGGCAGGTTTTTACACTGAATTTCGTATCATCTTAACTAGTATTTCCTTAGTTTTGTTTCTTTTATATATATATATATATATTATGTAAAATTTTAGATCTTGTTACCCGTAAAGTTGAAGACTTTATTTGTTGTGATACTCTTTACTTCGAAGAAAAGTACATCACTGAGATGCTATATAAAAAATTAGTATAATCTATTCGGTACACTAACAACAGTTTGAAACTCACTGAATTGGAATGTTTGGGGTCTTATTTCCTATGTTAGTTAGTTATCTTTGCAATGCTTTATTTAAAAAAAAATAACTTATTAACCCTTATACTCGTTGGATCATAAGAATAAATATTAATATCTAACTTTTTATTTTAACTTGTTTAGACGTGCAATAAATAAAAATCATAAGAAAAATACAGAGTGTCAGGGCTAAAAGTATCCAAAAGTAATGGCTTATTATTATGGAACTATCCATCAGAATATAATAAACTGTTCATCCGTGAATTGGAAAACTCTCCGAGATTTTTTGAGTCTAGTCCGATCGGCCGCACGTGCACGCATTATTTGGCAATCGCAGACGATAAACTTTTTACACTGACTTCATTAGTAAAGTTGTGGAAGTGACATTAAAAAGGTGCAGTGTGCACTCTGGTTAACGGAATTTAAATCAGTCACGCGTGTGCAGCGACGTGACCGAACAGAATGGAATGAATGTCGTTAATTGCTTGCCTGATAGACTTATCAGGACTCCTACAAAATGAATCACGCAAAGAATCAACAATGTCTTCTATCACGAAAACTTAAGGATACTTGCTAGTTTGAGATACCAAAGTTCCCGTCCTTTTAAAAGTTCTGTCCCATTTTTCGATAGATTTTGATGTCGGAAGCACAAAACCCATTATAATGTATGGGTCTTGCTGTTATAGCGATGGGAATACTAACTCCGACTTCGGTTTTGTGCTACTGCACATAATCCAGCTAATATGACATCTGTAAATCCAGCAAAAACAGATGGTACTAAAGAAAAAATACCTTATCAAAAGCTGTCGCTGTATATAACGATGTCATGGGAGGGGTTGATCACTTCCATCAAAGAAAAGAAAGATACCAAATAAGAACTGTAGATGGTGGCATACATCTTTTATTTTCTTACTCACTTTACCATCATAAACTGTTCCATACTATGGGAAGTGAACAAAAGAAACAGAAGTTTAGACCAGCTAACATTCCGTATAACATTAGCTCGTCAACTAATAGACGGATATTCCCCAAGAAAAAGGAAAGGACATCTTGTTAACTTCCAAGTAAAGAAGCGTGTAGTTCCGGATGATGTGCGCTTAGGCAGTGCAAGAAATCATACACCCAAGATGGTTTCCAACTATAGACAATGCAGGAAATGTAGCAGAAAGTGACAAAAAAAGAAGACCCACTACATGTGTGCAGAATGTGACGCCCCATTGTACGTTGCAACAAGCTTCTCATCTTTTCATGGTAAATAATCACCATTAAATTTAACATTCTTTATGATGGTGAATACCTTGGGAAGTATTCTTCCCATCCCTGAAATTTAAATGCAATCATAAAATTCGGAAAAATAAAATATATTTCCTTCAATGCTATTGTTTAATTAAACATAAGTCGCCCAGCCAATATGTGACGACCCACTACATGTGTGCAGAATGTGATGCATTGTACAAGCTTCTCATCTTTTCATGGTAAATAATCACCATTAAATTTAACATTCTTTATGATGGTGAATACCTTGGGAAGTATTCTTCCCATCCCTGAAATTTAAATGCAATCATAAAATTCGGAAAAATAAAATATATTTCCTTCAATGCTATTGTTTAATTAAACATAAGTCGCCCAGCCAATATGGTGGCTATGACCCTCGGCTTGTAAACGAGTGGGTTCGAGTTCGAATCCCGAGTAAGACTTGGTTGTATCTTCTTCGGGAAAGAAGTCGGTCTTTCGCTTGAAATGGATTCCTGTCTCGAAACGAAAAGCAGCGCTCCTCTTCTTGTTATATGCTGGGATCATCGTTTGTAATAAAAAATCTGTATTCTTCTGTGGTTGTGTTGTATGTTTCTGTTCATCTATCTCACGTCTTTCGTATGTATCCCAGTAATAAACACACGACAACAACAATTAAACATAAAAAACTGGAGAAATTCAAGAGAAAAAAATTGCGTGTATCAGTGTGAACACGAGTTGAAGTTAACTTCATTGGTTTGTATGTATTGAATTGTATAGTTAAGTTTTATTTTTTTTTTAAAAAAAAGTGTGTAATCTTATATAATTAACAAATTTATTATTATCATTATTATTTCAAACTGTATTTAAAAAAATAATTAGGATGGAAAAGATATAAGTATAAACTAAATTTTCATCTTCAATACATAATACTAAAAAAAAAATTTTTTTTTTTAATCTTCTTGATGATGAACAACTGAAGGAGAATCACTAATTGATTGAATGCGAGCTTCTTTCCGGGTTCTATAATCTCACATACGCTCAGCTGGCGTTTTTTTTACGTGTCGCTTTGATATCTTGACAAGGTAATCCAACAAATTCATGCGATTTATTTAAATTATCGTCAGCTTGTAAAATTTCATCATCTTGATGATGACCAACTGAAAGAGAGATCACTAGTCGATTGAAGGTAAATTTTTTTTACCGGCTCTGTACTCTCGCATACGCCGAGCTGGCGTTTTTTACCTTTGAGGTTCTTTTGCTGTGCTTGTGACATATCTGATGCAATGTCTGGATCAAAAATCTGCTGACTTGAGAATGGATTGGAACGATTACAACGTTTTTCTGATTATTTTTTTAAATTTGGAATAGCATTCTCAGTAGATTCTGCCGTTGTATACCTTTTACTATTTTCAACTTAGTTATTTTCACTTACTCACACGCAATCGATAGGCAGAATTGTTTTAACTGTGCATGTGATGACGTCAGGTGTTGTAATAACTTTTTTTTATAAAATTTTCGTGAAAATGATCCAGATTGGTACTTATTCAAAAAAGTGTGAAATTTTCGGATTTAAGACGTGTATACAGGACAACGTCTGTGGGGCCTATAATACATATATACTTATTATAGTTTACATATATACAGCGAATATGATGAAAAGATTTTAAAATACAAATTAATGAAGCACTATATAACACTTTCACAACTATCAAATCAATTACACCGAAGCATATATATGATTTAAAAACTCACTGCTTGAAATGAATTTAGAAGTTCCATTGAATTGAAAATTTTGTAAACACAATCTTTTATTGCCAAACTATTGAAAGAAATGTTGTGTTGCCATTAAATTTTAAAACAATAAATTATTTGTATTATTTCCTTAAAAGAATTTTAAAACTGTATATCCAACAAGCTCTGCTTAAACTAATTTTTGACAGATTTTGAACCATTTAAATGCCTACTTCCGGTAGATTAAAGACTCACTTCCGATTTTTTAAAATTTATAAAATGGATTATAATTTGACCTCTAGGTAACGTAAAAACAAAACAAAGTATGTTTCGCAAAGCCAAAAGAGGAAAGGCTTGTTAAAGTCGCTGTTGAATGAGGAGAGGGGGGAGGGGAGGTGCCCCAGCTCAGGTGTCGTCCTCGTCACTTGACTATAGTTCAAAATGACGAGGTCTGTTGCCAAAAGCCCTCGTGTAGGTGAAAAGTGCGACGTTAACATTCACTGACTCCCTCACATAAAGAAGGTTGCCAATTTGGCGCGCAACTGGGTTTCGTCGCCAAACTCTTGACTTTTCGTAAAATTGCGCTTTGTATTAAAGTTTTTATTTTTTTGAAGGCATAATTTTAAAGTTAATGGTTTGATATTTCACACATCGATTGCAAACAACGGTAATTTTTAAACAAAAAAATATAAGAATAATACATCAGTAAAAAATTCTCTTAAAATGGCTAATAGACGAAAAACACAAAAAAAATTTTAAAAGCCGTAATTTTTAATCCATTTTTTCAATGTTTGAACAGATTACGGATAATACTATTCTACATATAGAAAAAAAGTTTCGTTAGATTATTTTTATAAATAATGAAGTTATTAAATAAATTCAAATTTTGAGAAATTTTTAAAAAATCGTAAAAAAAAGGTTTGGGTATTTTTTTAATGACTGATTCTAAAAGAGAAAACATGAACTTGTTTAGGATAAAATATCAATTCATTAACGCGAAAGGAAACTGAAAGTGAATGATTTAGAAATCATTTTTATAAAAGCGTATCAATTTTGACTCATTTTAAAAAAATCGTAAAAAATATAAAATATTTTGTGAAAAAAAATATGCCATATCGTGGCAAAGAAAATGATCTTTCCGATTCTGTAATTATTTTTTGTCTGAGATAAATGGTATGAATTAGATGGCATTTTTAAAAACGTGGGAAAAATTCGGAACTTCTTTCATTTCTACCTTACGTTGTTGTCTCTAATGCCACCTGTCTGACGTAGTCAGGTCGAGGCCCACGAAATTCATCGTGGCAAGGGGCTAGAGGTACGCCTGTCGTTGGCCTTGAGCACCATACAGGTGACAGTACGATTTAGCTCGGTGAAATTCCCCGAAGTGACGATAGATGGCGACACCACCTATCTCCACCTCCACAATTTCTGCATGGAAACTGAAGGGGAGGGAAATATTCTCTAGTCCCTGCGCTCGTGACTCAGCCCACAAGACTATGGACCCACTGATTTAACGAGCACGTACTCCGTGTCAACAACTACCTTACGTTCATCGCGTAACCGTAACTGGTAACGCGTAACGAAAATTTTTCCCTACCGTGCCATAAGAAGTTAACTTCACAATAAATGGCCCATGAAAGGGTTAAGACATGTCACCATTCCCTTCGTTAAAACAATTTTTTGATAGTAACTGGAAAGTCAAATAAAGATGTTGATTTTATTAAAATGTCTGTTAATTCTGTGCATCCCAATTCAGCCGCGATCAAAGGGTCGCGACAAGCTTATAATTAAATCGGTCAATCACCCATTTTAAGATGCGAGAAATGTTTCCCTTAGTCATGAAAGTTTTGAATAATCTAAACAATTAATTTGGAGTAATTTACAAGTACAAGAAAGAGTTCACTAGTGTTCACAATTTATTAATTTTTTGTTTCTTTGAACTGCTTAAAATCTACTTCTTTGTATTGTACTAACTTATATCATTCTAGGTTGTGATAAAGGATTCGGAAGACTATTAGCGATAAGATTGGATAGCTTGGGATATAAAGTATTCGCAGGATGCTTGGAGCCTGAAGGAAAAGAAACTCAAAAACTGAAAGAGGTAGTCTCGAATAATTTGGAGATAATACCGCTAGATGTTACTCAGGTCGATAGCGTTCAAAACGCCTTAGAGACTGTTGAGAGTAAGCTTGGGTGTTATGGTAAGTTTTATTGTAATTATTTTGGAGTAAAAGGAAAAAAATATTTGAAGAAAATTTTCTTGTCTTACGTTTTTGATCGATGTATTTGCAAATAATTGTGCCACAAAATATCAGCTTACAAAAAGCAAGTCTTTTTCTCAAGTATTATCTTTCCTAATTTACTATAATGTACTCTCAGAGAAAATGATAACAGTTAAAGTAATTCTAAATTAATGTATAGATTGTAAAAAAAAAAGGATCTTTGTTTTTTTTAATATCTTTACTTGATATTCGTTATGGCTGCTGTTTTTTCTAATTTTTGATTAATTTTTTTTCTCCTCTCTTTGCTAGTTTTCTTTCAACAAAAATGAACAAATTATAAATTTTAAGCTTAATCACTTTTAATTATGTTGATTGTATACCAAGACTTTCTTTATGTAGGCTTAAATATGCCCCCAAAAATTGCAAACGTAGCCTTGAAATACAAAGAAATATTGCGTATTATACTATCAACCAATTCAGTCAAATCGAAAAACGTCGCCAAATGCCACAATTTACAAGGAAAAAAAGTAGTTTAAAACTATTCCCACACACATTCAAACGCAATATTTTTTGTTAGCGCATGCTAATATAACACGCTTATATATATATATATATATATATATATATATATATATATATATATATATATGTAATAATTCCCTCTAGTATCCTTTTTATTAACCCTTTGTACTTTGGTCCGTCGCCAAAAGCCCTCGTGTAGCTGAACAATGCGACGTTAATATTCCCTCACGCAATCAAATACTTAAATGTCATTTTGAAAATGTATTTAAGTTAAAAACATTTCTCAACGTATTTTACAACAACAGCAACAACAACAAAAATATAGAAACAAATTAATGCAGAATATAAAATGCGACTTCAGCTTAATTCAATAGAGCGACAGTTAGCGTGCATGCAATTCAAGCACATATATTCAAATCATTTAATATAAGCCAACAGTAGGTGAGACCTTGAGCACGAACTAATACTATTTTAATGTGCGTGTGGGGGAGTAAATTGCATTAATTTATATTAAGATTCTTTACTAAGAAATATAGAATTTCTTTTTCTTCAACTTTCTTTACTTCAAGTACCTTCGTATAACAAAATTGATATACTTTAAATATTATTTTAAGATGTATTCTTCTAGCTTTTTTATTTTTGGATTGGGTTTCCCGAAAACATCTTAAAGTTTTAAGGGTTCCTTGAGTAGAAAAAGTTTGAAGACTTCTGATTTAGAGTACATAATATGTGCGTTTTCTAATTGTGACATCCAGATGGACGTTGGTGTTTGGGGATTCGAGTAAAGATCAGCCACAGTAATTCAAGCACACTTTTATTATCTGTTTAACTTAATAACACTAGACAACGTAAGGGGAGAATGCCCTTAAAACATTAAACCCAAGGAGCACAGTCCCTTTTAATTAATTTAAATATCCCAGAAATAAACACACTTATCTTAATATGGCGGCGCTCTTGACTCTAATGCTTGGATTATCTTTGAATGTCTTTTAACTTGATTAAGTATAGGACCTCCAGTCCTTATCTTATTCACGCTTCTATATCCACTTTCAACCGTGCCCGCCTATTCTACTGCAAGCACTTAAATAGAAGTTCTTATTTGTATAAATCTCGTCCTTTTTCGCAGATAGTTTTTCAACTGAAATCACAATTAAAAAGGTTAATTTTGCCCAAGAGGTTTATTAGTAGAATCGCGGATAGATCCGTTACATAATGATGCCTTTGATAAGGCAGGACATTCCCCCTAGTTCATTACAAAACTCATGATCTCAAATCTCACCATGTGCTGAATAAACTTATATGGAGCATCTCAAAATATACATCACGATGTATTGGACAAGAATTTTAATTTCCTGTTTCGAAAGTATGTATATATATATCTCATATACATATACGCACATCGTGATGTGTATATCTCAAGATATACATATAACGATGTACTACATAAAAATTTCTTACTTTACAGTTTTCTCAAGAAATCCCTTTATTTTTCGAAGGTATTACTTTTTCAGTTTTAAAGTTATCTCTACGTTATACGAAATATTATTTTTTTCAGTTGTAAGGTAATCTCTACATTATGCAAGAGATTAAATTTTCATTTGTAAAGTAATTCCTACGTTATGCACGATATTAATTATTTCAATTCTTATTTGATTTCGAAACATAAAGTGGCATCGTCGATTCGTAAGCCAATACTTTTTTGTTAATCATGGCAAACGTATTACTTTTGAAATATTGAATTAAGAACATTTCTATGCAGAAAAGTTTCACTTTTATATGTATTTAATATGTATATTTCTGATTATTTTTTGAAATTGCAATAATTTTTTGGTTTTGCAGTTATTTTGAATCCAACAAAACGTAGCATAAGTCAAACTATATGTACACTCTAAAGTTAAAATGAAAAATAATGTCTACTTTTTTTGAAGACTGCGCCTATAAAATTGTTTATGGATAACTGCAGACGCGTGAAACCGGTTTTTACATAAATTGTTTTCAAAATAACTTACTTTTCTTAAAGTAATTTTTGCTTCAAGGTTAATCTAGTTATAAATAGAGTAGAAGGTAAAAAATGCTTTTTATTATTAACGTTGCTTTTAAAGTACTTAATATTTATTTACAGGTGCGAATAAGTGCTCAAAAAGGTACCTAAAAAGTGTAGCTATATTTTTAAAAAAATTTATGTTAATCGAATGTAAGTGCGAAGAAGAGGATAATTTCTGAGAATTGTTAAGAGATTTATATATCGAATATTTTCTTTTACAAAAGTAGATAAAATTCTAAAAGACTTCGTAATAAAATGAGGTGCTTTTTAGTTGTTGCTGTGTGTAACTTTTTATTTCTCCACAACCAATGTATAAAGAATTGTTCAAATTAATCAAAAGATTATAACAATTTTTACAGGAAAGTGTTCTTTTACTTCTACATATTTAAAAATTCAAATATTATAAAAAAAAAAACACCTGCTTTAATAAAGTATATTAAATAAATTTTTCAAACTGTAATTGTAATACAGTAGAACCTTTTTTCTGCGGTCTTTCTTTAGGCGATTTTATTTTTGTGCAATCTTTTTTTTTTTTGTTATGCGATGTATGAATTTATATGGCTTTAGCTCCACTGTAATGTTTTCTATCTATTTACTAGTGGTGTAACGGAGAATATTACGACCCCTTCTGAAAGTCAGGTTTTGCCTTTAATATTTTATAAATTCGGTAAATACGTATTTAGCGTAAGTCAGACCTTGTCCCCTTTCCTTGTCCAGGCCTTGTCAGTCCTCCCCCCCCCCGTGACGGGGGGTGTACTTTACGCCACTGAAATGAAGAAAATTCAAGACGCTCTGTTCATTTGTTATAAACAGTCTCCCGACAATGCGCATTCAGCTGCTTTCACTCTACGCCCAGCAGCCCACGCTTGATTGAAGACGAAACTTTCAATGACAGTGATATTATATGAATAATTTTATAGTTTATGAAGACGTATAAGAACCGTATTCTCTTTGAGAGTGGATAAAAATATGCAGGGATCCAGGTTTCCAACAAATTGGAAAAGCATTTTCTTCAAATAGATACCAATTAAGAAAATGTGTAAAATTCCAAAAAGAGCTTCAACTCCATGTACATCTGGTTATCGTAACATTTACAAGCAACTGTCCACCCGATCTTCGTCACAAAAACTTATCTCTTACTTCATGTTGCCAAAAATAAATCAATTGAAATTGTACCTTCAAGTGACGAAAGCGATTTTGAACTTATTCATTACAGGATTTTGGATTACGATGAGTAGCAATGAATTATGTATGCGCATTTTGAAAACTTACTCGTGTATACAATGAGGAACTATATGTTTTTAAAATGTTTCCATGTGTGATATTTCATTATTTATTTTGTTATGGAAGTACTCTTACACAAATTTCGTAAATAATTGACGTATTTTATAGATGCGACTTTTTTTATGCGGTCCCTATCCAGAGCATAAAAAAGTTTTCTGTAGTATTTCCACGAATTAGTTTGTTTTATGTCAGAATTTATGAAATTTTGAATATTTGTTTGTGCGTTTTATTATGCGGTCCCAACGTACCGCACAAAAACAGGTTCAACTGTATACTGGTACGAATGATATCTTGTAAGTTTCCTATTATAGCTTTGTAGTGCATTGGACGTTAAAGATTAAAAGTAAAAGTGTTAAATTTGGGGTTTGGTTCAATGAAGTTTTCTTTAATATAACAAATATTTATTGATTTAAGTGAGGCAACACAAAGACAACACATGTTGTTCACACAAGAATAATAGGAAAGGAACATGGTCGAATTTTCATAGCGACACCATTTTTTTTAGCACCTGACCTTTACTGAAGATGTGTAGTAGCCAGAGGGCATTTTTTTGCTTGGTACAGTTACAATTATTATGACAAGAGAGCTTACAACTTTTCATTTGCGGAGGCATCTTCTTAAGCTAGTAACAGTCACCGGACAGGGGTGATCACTTTTGTCTAGTGGTATGTTATAAGGCTTCGGATGCATAGCTCGTGTGTTCTATCCACCGGATACACATTGCCACACATTTAGTGCTAAAATTAAGAATTAGCTTTATTTTTAAAATCAGTCTTTTTTTTTCTTTAGTTTTCTTAGTCCACGTTTCGATTTTATCCGAAATATCCGGATCCGGATATTTTGGATTATTAGAAACCTTAAATAATTCATTCGCCCTATTTTTCAGCAGTGGCGTATCGTAAGCCCCGTATCACGGGGATTCAAAGGTTATGGTTTTGCAATCTTTTTTTTAAGATCCGGCTTGGGCCCCAAACCTGACTTTGCAAGGGCACCCTCAATTTTCTCCAATACGCCCCTGTTATTCAGTCATTAAGGGCATCACATTTACTACAATTTTAATTTTAAAAATGTGTTATAGCTTGATGATAATGGTAATCTTATAATGTAGGATCAGCATGTAGTAAAGAAACAAATTCATCTGTTATTCTTTTAATAGAGTTTTGCTTGAAATTAAAATTAGAACATCAGTTTGAAGAAAAATGTTTATTCATAAATAAACAAAATTCATAGATATGATGAAATTATATATATATATATATATGTGGGAGACAACAAGGGGTCCAAGACGTGTTTGTCTTACTTCACATTTATTTTAAAACTTTAACAAAAAATTAATTAAAAAGGTAGATATTTTTACAGATAAGTTTGACGATGATATTCAGAAGGTAACGCCTGCTCGCGCACCTCTCGCGTTCTCCTTTCTCTCTCTAATTCTGCTCTAATGTCCAAGAGTTTTTGTTCTGCTTTTACTAGTTCAAAAGTTTTCGTTTCAGTTTCAATTCATTGCGCCTGCGCGCGAAGACTGCTTGGTTTGGCTGCATGCTACAACGGCCATTCTGACCGTACGCTGTCCGCAGCGGTATTTCCATGGAGACCAGAGGAGAATCTGAAACATAAAAAAAAACGGAACAGACAAGGACTATACGACAAATATATAGAGATTAAACATATCATAATTTTTCTGAACTAGACAGTTTCTCCATCATGTGAAGGCACCTCTTCGACATCCGGAAGGTTCCACAGGAAAATATTGTTTCACAGGCATAAGAACGTCTTTTTTAACAAGTTGATCTTTGGTTGAACGCATCGATATTTTCCTCTGTAGAGTTCTGACGTCTGTTCAAAACGATTTCTCTTTTTCCTTCGCTTCCACTGCCAGGGCTCAAAAATTTTCCGGAGCAACACAAACCGTCGATGTTCACTCTTCATAGGTAAAGGGTTAGGTGAGCGGGAGATAAATTCTCCACGGAACTCGTTTTCATGGCACCATTGGCTTTCTTACACAATACTATATCAGAACATTTTTCTCTTACAATACTCAATTTTAACTTAGTACTCTTAATTTTATTACATTTATAATCCTTAATTAGAGAACTCAAATCATTTCTAGTATTAAAGTTTTTAACATGCGTCAAATCATAACTAGAGTTTTCTATCACACTTGAAACAGGAACATTTGAAAAGAAACAACATTAGGATAAGCATAAGCATGAGCACCTAAAGAGGATTCACTTTCATTCAATAAAACATCGCTCTTTGCGTGGCCTAGTTTCTCTATTTCAGAATATACACTGGGATGTATAATAAATTCTTCGGTCAAGGTCGGTGATATCGCCGTTCGCACACTTATACCGGGAGAGTGTTGATCAAGAGAAATATTTATGGGTTTAACTTCTACCATTCGCTTTTCGCCAAAACATGAGCTTAATGTTATGATTTCTTCGGAAGGTGTTTGCACTCTAATAGTGAGGAATTTAAAACTGGGATCTGGCAACCTGAATCGATCAAGGCTGTTACGGGCTGATTTTCCACAAAAATGTTTACGTATTGAAGATTTGCGCATTCATCGCTATTTTGTTTTTCGCTCTCGATTTTCAAAGTATTCACATTTATTTTATTAAGGATGCGGTCGTTAGATTCTTTAGGTTCAAAACGCTTCTCACAGTCTCTTGCGCAATGAGATGAATCACCGCATATAAAGCAATTTTTATTTTCTCTTTCAAGATATTGGGATAGTTCTCTTTAATCTTTGGTTTAAAGCTTTGTGATCTATTTTTAAAAGGGGTCTTGGGTATATCCATAAGTAATAGGAGTTTCCTTATGTGATCCGCTTCTAGATGAAATATAAATATCACACTCTTTAGCTAAATCAATAGGCCTGAACCAATCTTCTGCTTCTCGAATGCCAATATGAGTTGCAGTTTCCTTATTTAAAGTTTCAAATAATTTATCAGAAATTATAAGATCACATAGAGATTCAAAGGAATTAACTTTTCTTAACGAACAATAATATTGGAAGTTTGCCGTCAATCTTGCAGCAAATTGGATGTATGTCTCGCCTGATGATTTTACAGCATTTTTAAATGAGTTTAAACACTCGCGAGGGGTTAATTGGAATTCTCTGAGTACTATAGATTTTAGTTTTTCATAGTCATTTAATTCCTCTTCTTTAATATACAGTAAGACGTTATGAGCTCTTTCGCCCAGAAGATTTATTAAAATTTCAGATTTATATTCATCATTTATTTTCTTGGTTAAAAATGCGCATTCTAATGATTGAAAGAACAGATTAAAATTTTCAGATCTGGTGGGAACAGGAAGAGATAAAGTTTTTATACTTTTTATCATATTTTCTATGTTAGTTTCGAACTGTTTATCTTCGACTTTAGCTGCAGGATTTAAACTTAATGCTTTATTTTTAGCCGTTTGAAGTTCGACTTCTTTTTCTAATTTTGCTAACCGAAGTTCCGCGAGCTCAATTTTCTGTTTTTCTAAAGTTGCCTCTCTTTCGTTTCGCGATACCCTCTCATCTATACAGTTTTGAATTAAAGTTTTAACGAAATCTGATCACTTTCAAATGTACTACTGTTCTCAATTTTAGTCTTTAGTTTAGCTATGGTGTCCGTACTCTCCACAGTACCGTCTAGATCCTCAACAACTCTTATGAGATCCTCTTTAAGAGCGTTTTTATACATTTTAGAAAAATATGGAAAGATCCTACCTTTTTTCTGGCTCCCCTTGTTGCTCGCACGTACGATGTATCCAATAAAAACGTTGATTCCACTGATTTCACATATTCGCAGGTAATATAGTTGAAATTGTTCGAATTGACACCTCTTCGCAGTTTATATCTTGAAATTGTAGTTCCGGCCTCTACACAGGCGGATTATTCACACTGAGTTAGTTCCAACCTCTACACAGGCGGGATTATGGGGGTTCGTTGAAAAATACACCTCTACACAGGTTATTTTGTTATTTGTTCCGACCTCTACACAGGCGGAATGAAGTTGAAAAATTCAACCTCTACACAGGTTGAACGAAGTTTCCGAAAAATGGCGGCGCGTCTCCTCCACGGACGGCTTTTTTTCACGTTCCAAATTTCGATCAAAATCGAAATTTTTTCAATCCCGGCCTCTACACAGGCGGAATTTTCATGCTGAGTTCAAACCTCTACACAGGTTGAGCGAAGTTTCCGAAAAATGGCGGAGCGTCTCCCTTCACGGACGCTTTTGTTCATTGGCCAGATTTTGGTTCAAAATCGAAATTTTATCGATCGCGGCCGAGCCCCCATAATTTGTGGGGAGACAACAAGGGGGTCCAAGACGTGTTTGTCTTACTTCACATTTATTTTAAAACTTTAACAAAAATTAATTAAAAAGGTAGATATTTTTACAGATAAGTTTGACGATGATATTCAGAAGGTAACGCCTGCTCGCGCACCTCTCGCGTTCTCCTTTCTCTCTCTAATTCTGCTCTAATGTCCAAGAGTTTTTGTTCTGCTTTTACTAGTTCAAAAGTTTTCGTTTCAGTTTCAATTCATTGCGCCTGCGCGCGAAAACTGCTTGGTTTTGGCTGCATGCTACATATATATATATATATACTAGCTGTACCGGCGCGCGTTGCTACGCAAACAACTGAAATAAATTTAAGAAAAATAATTTTAAAGGAAAATCAGTACACAAATATTCAATTCATTCAAATCCGTTTCGAAAAAATATTGTGTGATTACAAAGTTCAGTTTCAATGAGAGGTTTATTGAAGTGCTGTGGGATACACAATATTTCTTGTTTTTCCATCTGGTGCGTAGACGAATAAATCAGAAGGTTTTCCGACACGTAAGCAAGCCACATAGAGCTGTCCATGTGAGAAGCATGGATTCTCCAAATTTAATCCACACACTTGTAACGATTGTCCTTGTGCTTTGTTAATAGTCATTGCGAAAGCGAGTCGTACCGGGAACTGTAAACGTTTGAATTCGAATGACATATCTGTCGGGATCATTGGAATACGTGGCAACAGGACGTCTTCACCTTTGAATTTTCCAGTCAAAATTGTTGCCTCGATAACATTGTTCATCATTTTCTTGACTGAGAGTTTGGTTCCGTTGCAAAGTCGTGGTGGATTTATGTTTCGAAGAAGTATGATGGGTACGCCAATTTTCAATGTAGGAACGTGCGGTGGCATGCCTGGCAAATCAAGCGAATTCAAGAATTCAGTTGGATAGTTGACAACCTCATCTTGATTCTCCACAGTATCGATGAACTTATATGTTGTCGTTTCACTGGGTATTCCATGCTGAATGGTGAAATTGATGGTATTGACATCGATGTTTTTGGCTGCTAATATAGCACGCGTACTGAGCCACTGATGGTTTTTGTAGTTTTGTGCAATGTTTGGGAAAACTTTTTGCACCAATTCGTCGATGCTTTCTGTTATCTTACAGAAGTTTGCTGGCAGGGTGATACATTGTGTAGATTCATCAATTTCCATTCGCCCATTTCCAAAATCCATTAATTGTTTTGCAAAATTTCCAGCCGATGCATCCCGTTGTAGTTGTACACGCATGTTAGTTTTCAAAGTCAATTTCTGTAAATGACGCCATAGAACTGATGATTTAAGACATGCATGAAGCTCATCAGCGGGTGTTGATCGTGGTATAATGGGCAGTGTTTGTCGAAAATCACCAGACAATAAAATGAGTGCGCCACCGAAGATCCGTCTGTTTCCTCTGAAATCTCGCAGTGTACGATCAAGCGCTTCCAATGCTTTCTTGTGAGACATTGTACATTCGTCCCATATGATAATTTTACACGTTTGGAGTACTTTTCCCATTCCAGAGTTTTTGCTGATGTTGCATGTTGGTGCCTCAGTGTTTTGCAAATTCTACGGCAGTTTCAATGCTGAATGCGTTGTTCGGCCACCATTCAAAAGAGTTGCCGCAATTCCAGATGATGCAATAGCCAGTGCAATATTATTTTGTGATCGTATGGTTGCCAAAATTAGTAAAAGAAGAAAAGTCTTGCCTGTACCACCGGGAGCATCTATGGAAAATAGTCCACCGCTTTGTTCTGTGATTGCACGCATAATTCTGTCATACGCAATGCGTTGTTCTAGAATCAACTGCGGAAGATTTGTCCTAACGAGTGTCCCCAGTTCATCAGAATCATAGTGTGTTTCTCGTTGCAAATCACGATCAAAAAGGTTGTTTGCAGATCGGTTTGAAGCAGGCATTCCCAGTTGCACCAGTGCCTTGTTAGCGATTGTCAAACATATGTCTTCAATCAAAATCAATGCTTCATTATTCATGTTTGGTGTAAATTGAATGTCCGGATTTTGATTCGCAGCGCGCAAACGATGTAGAATATCTTCACTCGTGTAGGCCTTGTATTTTTCCCAAAGATCTTTTGGATTAGATGGGAATCAGGTTGTTAATATTATGGCAAATAGCGTGCGTATTTGCTGTGGTCGAGCAGTATTCGATGCATCAGCTAGTGCAGTGTCCCAATGTGCATCATTCTCAAGAAGATTTAGTTCTTTCCAAGCTTGGCGATAAGTAGCGCACAGCTGACCGTTGACTGTTCTTAAATCTTGAAAGGATATTGGTCCACGTATATTGATCAACAGCAATCTGTATTGTTCGGATGAACAGTGTACAGACGACCCAATGCATCACTGGAATATAAATTGGTATGTCCTTCAACTGCTTTACCTTGTTTGCGACGTTGAAACTTTTTAGTCGATGCATTCCACGTGTAGAATTTCGGTACTTCAGAATAAAGCAAAGTTTTGGCAAAAGATCATCTTGGCACAATGAGTAAAACGCAATTAAAGTTGTTGCTGGTGGAACCAATGCTCTTGCACGTATATTATCTGCTGTAAAGTACACGCGCTGTCCATTCTCGAGATGCACCGCCAAGTGTATTACTGTTGGATGTCGTTCATGGATTGAAATGATAAGATGCGCCATACTGCTTCATTGCTGCTTATGTAGCGTCCAAGTTGGTATTGGTTGATTTCATCGAGCGGTGCAGCTACATTCCCTACTCTGAAGACTGTCATGTCGCTTCCTTTGTTGACATATTTGCAAATGTATTTGATCGACTTCACTGAATTGCAATACTCAACATTAATGTGTGCTTTGAAGGTCTTTGAAAGCAGTGGTGTGAATATGGCACAATCCAACGATTATCTACTTCAATATCAATGTTTCGTACTTTCAGAACAACAGATTTGCCACCATCCTCAACTGATCGTCGACGATACAGTGGATATCCGTCATTGCCAGTGATAGTATCAGAAATCAATTTTCTTGGGTATCGTTTAGTGCATTTCCCATCAGACATGCATGATGAATTATTGTTGAATGCGCCACATGGGCCATGGATCATATTTTTGGTGACGACGTCGAATAAGTTTGGATCAATGTGCTTATCTGGTATTTCTGCTGAGATGATTTGATCAATTTGATCTGACGTAATTTTGTTGATTAACCAAACCAAAATATGTGCATGTGGCAATCCTCTTTTCTGCCATTCAATGGAATACATCCAGCAGCGTGTCTCTCCAAAACATGATGCTTGATAATAAAATCCATCAAACATTTCAATTTTTTTGTTTAAATACGCGTGCGGTAATGTCATGGCGGTCCGAAGATGATTGTCCAACTAATAGAAGTTCTTTAATTTCATTCCATGTTGGATTACATATGTAAAGGTGACGAACAAATCTGGACGACCATATGCGCGAACGTATGTCATCGCATCTTGTGCGTATTCATGCATGTGCCGTAGACTCCCCGTGAATGTAGACGGTAATATGGCCATTCTTCCCAATTCGTTTGGATTGACGTTACCATCATTAACGATTGCGTCTCGTAAATGGATGTACTGTTCAGAACGCAACTCGGTTTGATTCAATCGAATATATAATAGCCATTCGGTTTCAATCTTCGCGTACATGTCGACGATATATTGATGGAATAATTGTCTACATTTCAGAATGTGGTTCTCAGCGTTTTGACAAATCATCAGTCGATACGAATAATAATTCATGGCACTGACTTTCTTATTCGTTCTTTCACCTGTTTGTGGATTTATCATTTTGATGTTAAAAACATATCCATCATCTCCTCGCCAAAACAGAATCGGATACTACAATCCGTCGTATGAGCGATGAGTTTCGGAGACTCGCTGAATGTCACCACTTCTGCGATGAAGAATTATGTCACGCGATTCAAATTCTTCACCAACTATAACGATCGCCACTTCATTGATTGTTGGTGCATTGAACTGTCTCTCGTGTTGGCCAACGGGTCTTTGTCTGCTCGAATCACAACTGCATAGTCATCGGCTGGCATTCGTTGAATGGCGGTTTTAAACAACCGAACTAATTCATTGTGTTGATCGAAAAGGCCTTGTAACGCACCCACAATTTCTCGTCTAGTGCCCGCATTATAATGACATCGTTGTTCAATTTGTTCATCACTGTTTGCCATAAAATAAATTTGAAGGTACTTGTGATCTGCGTCCGGCAATGGTAGAAGCGATCCGGCATGATGATAAATTTGCCCTTGGACTTTGAATGTCGGCATGTAATTTTCGCGCACTATGTTCGTTGCACCGAACGATGCCATTTGGAAGCATGAATTGTACTTGCGGATGTTTTCCAAGAAATGCTTCGACACACGTGTAACAGCAGATAGAAACGTTGACAGTGGTTCGGGTGGTCAATGTAATTCTGGTAGCTTAACTTTTCCACTGGCGCAGCACATTCCATGCGTTTCATTTTTAAATTTGAGTGCACATACATGCAAATTTTATCCATTTTTCCAATGACGACATTTGGATGAAGACTGTAATCATTATTACTGTCATACTAAGATTCAAATCAGCGTGCAGTGTTCGTCTTGATCGAGCAGTGCTTATTCGAACATTTTGCAGCCTTCTTTTCCGTAATTCAGTTGTCTCAGAATAACGGATCTGATTAGTACGTATTCGATTAGTTTCTAATCTTACTTCTCATTGGTCAGACGATTCAGACGAACGGGTCTCAGTGGCGTGTACTCGAAGATTTTCCAGCCTTAATGCTCGTTGCTCGTCTGATTCTGAGGCTCGTAATGCTCTTCTCTTTCGTGCTTGAGGTGTAGATCGGCCAATTGCTCGTCGCTTTGGAGGCATAATTATACAGGAACGACGTGATGCTTTTGAATTTATAAAACGTCGCAAAGTCGCAGATGGTATAAGATACTAATAAGAAAAAATCCCGCACAGCAAATGCGTTCGGAATGTCAATCAGCAGTCAAATCCTTCACATACACATTCGATGATCTTCGTAAATTCACTGTAGAAA
Organism: Trichonephila clavipes; assembly: GCA_019973935.1. Lineage (NCBI taxonomy): Eukaryota > Metazoa > Arthropoda > Arachnida > Araneae > Nephilidae > Trichonephila > Trichonephila clavipes. Next base: position 775,724 of record BMAU01018509.1, read on the forward strand.
ACGAATATAATCAGCTCACGGAAACTACTAATATTCAATCCGATTGAAGTATTTATCTAAATTAATTCAGCTTACGATGAAATGCACAAAAATTATTCGAAAAACTCTCCCAAATATATAAAAATACGCACAATATTGTCTGTTTAATGTAAGCTAGATATGAATTTCACAACCTACACAAATTCTTATGTCACTTCGACTCGAAATGTCATCTATCGTTCGCTTCATTTGTTTCAATTCATATCAGCATGAACTGTAACGACAATATATGAAATTCGTTAGAATGACATCTTCACATAATCAAATACATAGTTTACGATTCTAGAAAAGACATACAGGTAAACAATCATTTTTATAGAGATAGAGAAGAGAAGAGAAGGGAATAAGAGATAGAGAGAGAAGAAAAAGAGAATAGAGAAAGAGAGAAGAGATAGAGAAGAAGAGAAAGAGAAAGAGAAGAGAAGAGAAGAGAAGAGATAGAGAAGAAAAGAAAGTTTATAGTTTTATTTTACTTATCGCACCAAAAATATATTTTGAGAACTTTTATTTATACGAATTCGTATAGATATCTATTAAAATCAGTGTTGAACTTGATACATGGAAGCGCCATCTGGTGGTAACTTCCATTAATACGAATATCATATTCGTTTGCTCTGTGTAAAAATACATGGTCATAATGATTATCATGACAATCGGTTGAACGGGCAGAAGTTGCTATCTGCAGCGCCACCTGGTGGCGAGTGGCATCAATGAGCATATTATACAAACCTTCTCCGTGGAAAAATTCATATATATACCAATTTTCATAAGAATCGGTACAGTAGTTTTTGAGTTCATCGATGACATACATACAAACATTCATTTTTATATATATAGATATGAGCTGAACTTCTATGAGTAATATAATACAGATGACTGGTAGATATGCCTTATGATATAATTGGCTCGAGGTGGCACTGCGATTGTGATAACTAAAGAACTTTGGGAGAGAGAGAGATAAGCGATGGATTGGGACTGAGTTGTATATAAGAATGAGTGCTGAGACTATATTATATTATTAATAATTATACTTAAGTACTTTGCTCTGTGTGGCTTTTTATAAGTTAATTTCTTAATAAGTGAATGGCCACTTAAAAAGCGTTGGTTTATTATATTTTTTAAGACAAATAACATCGGACTCACTGGTGTTGATAGTCTTGATTAGGCTCTGTATCAAAATTCTACAGGTGCCCTTTCTTGGAAAATAAATAAATGTGATCCCATTAATAAAACTCATTTGAAAGTAACAAAATATTACACATGTTGAGGCCCCTGTAGCTTTGGGCCCCGTATCATTGTGTCGCGAACCTTCGATCGCGGATGTGAGAGGGTTCGAGTAAAGATCAGCCATTTCTCATTCAAAGCAATTTTATTTTATTTTCCACTTAATAGACTTTATCAACTTAGCTGAGAAAGCACTTAAATAACTAAACCCGAAGGGCAATAAAACTTATTAATTTAATTATAATAGAAATAAGAGCATTTATCTGTTATCCGGAGCGCTCTTGCTTCAACAATTGTTTAATCCTTCCTCTTGAATAAACAATACTAAATACGACCACCAATCTTTAACGCTATACTTTCTACTTATTCTCAGTTTTCAACTATCATCCAGCCTACTGCACGACTAGCACTTAAATAGAAGCTCTCAGTTACAAAAAAAGGGGAAAAAATCATTTCTAGGGAAAGCGATTTTCAACTGAAATTACAGTTAAAAAGAGTATTTTACCATAGATTAGAAGAAAGCCGGAATAAAACCCGTAACAATTGGTATGGCCGATGTAGCAATACCTACGTGCTTGATTGGACCCGTGAGTTTAACTAAGGCATAAACAGAAAAACACCAGGACAGAATGGTTTGTGGTAAATAGTTCGGTGAATGTATTCAGTGTGGATCCGAACAAACTGTAGCTTCAAGTCCGCACAAAAATTAAAGCTTGCGATTTTTTTAAAAATACCTTTTCGATTATTTTACATAGGTAGTTAGTTATATGATATACGGAACCAAATACATCTAAGGCGTTAGAGACTTGTAAAGGATTTAATTCAGCCGGGATTACACATTTTGTTTTGTATAAATTCATAACGTATACTATACTGTGTGGTTTGTTACTTTTCTTTCTGATGAAAACTTTATCGTGAATAATACCTTATATAACAGTCTTTATAATGGCCATTTTGAGTTTCACACTATCGCCTGGAAAAAGTGAGAAATTTAAAGTTTTAGAGATGTGAAAATTAGATTTGATTTAAATTTTAATGTATTACTCCTTTCAATTTTTTTACCATAGAACATTCTTAGACTGTTTTAATAATTTAAAATGCACCCAAGCTTAAAAATATTTTTTTAAAAAAGTGAAGTGAGATTTTGTGCTTATCTATGTATACTAAGTATTGCGCTTGGTTCAATGATTCTCTCTCTCTCGATGTTCTCTAAAAATTCGACTAAAATCCCTCTTAAATTTATTTTAATATCCTCTCAACAATTATTAAAGACATACACTTGAAACCAAAAGAACAGCTCACACAAAGCGTTTAAAATATTATGCAGTTATATTACACAGTAAATACATTGCCAGGTTTCATAGTAAAAATAAATAAAAAAAAGTTATAAATTCAATTCATCTTAGTTCGAGGGCCAGGGGTGGTCTCTGACAATGTTTTGAGAATCAAACAGATACCAAAGGTAATACTTTGTAGAACTTATAAGTAAATTTTATAAGTTCTAATAACTATTAGTTCTCAAAGTAATCGTTAGATAAACAATATATTTAGCATTTTAAATTAAAGTATTTTTTTTTAGAATTGTGGGCTGTCGTTAATAATGCTGGAGTCATTGAGCGTGGAGAAGTGGAATGGACCCCTTTGGAGGTGTATCGAAAACATTTCGAAGTTAATGTTTTTGGAGTAGTTAGTGTTACTCAAGCTTTTCTTCCTCTACTGCGAAAATACAAAGGTAGAGTCGTTACAGTTACCAGCATTGCAGGTAAGCCGATTAGTTTCAACTGAACATACTGGAAAAGTTCTGCAAAATAATTAATTGAAAATATTGGGTACTGAGATACGTATATATAGTCTAAATTCTCTACAAATGAGAGATGAACATTTATCAAACAAAACCGAAAAGTACGGAGATTATAAGAAAACCATATTTTACTAGAAATATTAGTTACAGTGGTACAATAGCAAACTCTTGGCCGAAGGAACCAAGATTGCATATTTAAACAATTTTGAGACTAGTCAACCTTCACCTGTAATTTACCTATACTCTGAGCCATAGGGAAAGGAAGAAATATTAAGAGAATTATAATTATTACAAATAAGATATACAATACTATTAATATAAAAACGATGAAATTTAATATCCTACGAGTATTTACTAGTATAGAGTAAAAAAAAATGAATGTAATAAAACTAGATAATAGAGCTTACTTCATGAGCCCAGCAACTTGTTATGTTTCCCGCCAAATACAAAGGAGTAAAAGTAGTACTGCATAAAAGTAAAATTTGTAAATTGTGATAAAATAATATTAAGTCTATATATATACATTTAAAAACCTTAAATATTGATATAAAATTTATTGAAAAATAAAAGGACTTCCCAAACATGCACAATGATACTTAAATAAAATAAAGTATTATTAATTTATGAAACGTGTAGCGTCTTTTTTTGATTAACGGTATAATTTAAAAAAAACATTTAATGCAAATATTATTACATGTCATTTCACTGAGAACCATTAGAAATTTAATTGTAAAGAAAACTAGCAGGATATTTATATAGAAAGATAGATAGATAGATATCCAGAATACCTAAAATTGATACAGACAAATTTTAACTCGAACAAAGTTGAATTTTTAGATTTAGATTTAAATATTATTCACAACACATTATACAGCAATGTTTATGATAAAAGGGAAGAGAATTTAACTTTAATGCTATAAAGATACCTAACTTCATTAGTTGTTTACATTTATCAATATTTAGAAATATAATTTTAAATTTTTTGATGAAAAATAATAATTTAACTGCACATAATATCAATAAGTTCAAGAACATCCAGAAATTTATATTTAATTGCATAGAGTGATTATCCCATCAACTTTTTGAGAACATACATAGATTAAAGATATTTCTTATAAAAATCTTTTTAAACTCATACAGTTGGCAAATTTGCGAAGGGTTCTACGATAGGCTTTACGAAATGCACAAATCCACCACACAACATTAGGTCCACAAAGTCACCTTTTTAGTGGTCTAGTTGTGAAGAATATGTGCATTCCACACACAGGTTACATTTTGGTACACACATAGACCAACATTTACACAACTACATTTTAAAATTATTTTTGACCAATAATTTTTTTTTTTTTGCATGATATCTGGTTTGTATCTAATATCAAATATTTAAACTCTAATAGGAGAATATGGATCATTTGGATTAATAAGGCATTAGGGGAAGTTATGAGTAATATAGGAGCGGTGATTGTTGTGGAAATATGAAAAATTGATCAGAAATTGTGAATATCTTTCTGTAATTTGAAGTATTAATATGATTCTCGTGGGTGAGTTTTGATGTTTTATGCGATGTGTGTTGATGTACTGGGGTAATTCATTTGTGAATGTACTGAGTTCTTAATTTGAACTTTCGGATTTTAGATATTTTTTTCTTTCTGTACGACTATTTTAAAGATGGGTGCATCATCTTTGGTGTTTGATGGTTATGTTATAATAAGCACTTAGTTGTTTTAGACTTTTAACATTTTTACGTTATAATATCTTTCAGAATGCGATGTCGAATAGATTAGTTTCTTAGGTATTAACTTTTAAAATTTTTGAGAGTTGGATCTTTCCAGATTAACTTACCAAATTGCAATAGGGGGAAGGTTGGCGCCATCAAACTAGTTTAACCCCACTTATCGGTCCTAAGTCCGAGGTTGCTCTTGGATATTTTATAAATTTTTATCTTATAAATTTTTAATTTTGTTTGAAAAAAACGTTGACATTTTATTATTTTTTTATATTCGCAATTGATATTTTGAAATGGGATTTAGTATTCATATAGTTAATTTATAATATGATACATGTAATTTCAATTTTTGCTTAATTGTGAAATTGTGATTTATATATATATATATATATATATGTATATATATATATATATGTATATATATATATATATGTATATATATATATGTATATATATATATATATATATATATATATATATATATATATATATATATATATGTATATGTATACATATGGGGGGGGAGGTGCATGTGTGATTTTTAAAAAAAAGTATTAAACATTTTTGCAAAAGAATTTATCTTTATATGTAAAAATTACGTGTCACATTGTTTGTCCGCGATAAACTCCAAAACTACTCAACCGATTTTAATATAATTTTAAGTATTGTGTGTCATTTCTCGTCCAACTTAAAAAATATAGAATAGTTTTTATTTCAATTAATGAAGTCATATTTTTTTATTCCTGGAACTGTGAAGAATCCGGGAAAAGAAAATTTGCAAAAATGTCGCAATGCGTGTGTGTCTGCGGAAGCGGATTTTGTTGACCGAAGTGCACGAAAAGTGAATGCCTGGCGTATTTGTGGGCGTGGAATCCGAATTTTGAATCGGTTCCCAATAATACCCGGAACTTTGCGTAATACCGGTCAACCGTATTTTTAGACACACAGTGGCAGGGGCTTGCCTTAAAAGCCTTGAAGCACGAAAATAGGTCCCTGACATATTTCAAACTGGGCAATCCGAAACTAATATCCTATCTGAGAAATTACCTTAACTTTGCCGGATAATTCCGGATGACCGTCTATTACGCGAACCGTGGCAGGTGCTTACCCTAGAAGACTTAGAGCGAAAAAAACTGCGTTTCTGGTATATTTCGAGATGCTGAACGAGATTCTGAAATCGAATTTCAGAAGTTACCTTAACTTTTCCGGATAATGCCGAACGGCCGCCTATAACACGAACCGTTCCCGGATCTTACTTTAAATGTCTTATAGCGGAAAAAATGAGTTTTTGATGTATTTCAAGATGGTGAACGAGAGTCTGAAATTAAATTTTAGAAATTTCTGTAATTTTGCCGGATAATACCGGATGACCACATTTTAGACACATCATGGCAGAGGCTTAACCTTAAAATCCTTGGAACGTGAAAACTTGGTCTCTGACTTATTTTGAATCGGACAACCTGAATTTGATATACGAATCGAGAAATTCCGTAACTTTGCCGGATAAATCCGAGCGACCATATTTTACGCAGACCATGGCAGGGGCTTACCCTAAAAGTCTTGGTGCGTGAAATGAGTCTTTCTGGTGTATTTCGGGGTGGTAAACGAGAATCCGAAATCGAATTCTAGAAATTCCCGAAATTTTGCCGGATAATGCTGGACGACCCTAATGTCTCCCCTTGCAGGAACTGTACTTGCAGGCTCGAGGGCAACGAAAGTAGTTTCCGGTTGCGTCTAGGCGCAGGAAGCGAGAATCTCATAATTCAGAAACTCCCGTAACTTTTATAGGATATTATCGGAATAAGGTGGAAAGGCTTTGCATTCAAGTCCCACGTCCGGATTTTCATTCCCTCTAGCGACTGAAAGTGCACTTGCTGGGGCATCAAAGTCAGTCCCGTGTGCGTTTTGGAGTGTGGGTGAGAATCTGAAATCGAATTTTAGGAGTTCTGATAACATTGCCGGATAATGCTGGATGGCCATAATATTAATGGCACCACCTAACTTGCAGACGTAGGAATGCAAAAAGTGAATCCTGATCAAGATCTCTGATCTGAATATTCCCATCCGATTCAAAAAATCCCATAACTATGTCAAACAACGCCAGACGATCACATTGCGAAACAATGCCAGATTCGTATTTAAGTGAACCGTGGCAGGGGTTTACCTTAAGATTCTTGGGTGTGAAAAGTGATTACCTGGTGTTTTTCTGGGTGGGGTACAGAAATCTGAAATCGAATTTTTAGAAGTTCCCATAATTTTGTTGGATAATGTCTTAAGACAGTATTGCAACCCTTCAGAGACTGAACTTGCAGAGGTAGGTGCAAAGAAAGGGAATCCGGATTTGGATATCAAAAACTCCCCTTACTTAGCTGAATATTGCCGGATGTGGTCGAATGGCCTTGCGTTCGAGTCTCACGTCTGGATGTTCATTTCCTGTAGCAACTAATCTTGCTGGCATAGCCTAGCAAAAGTACGATTGCAAAGGAAATTGCATTAGCAATTGCATTTTCAGGCACCGTTGTCACTTTGTTAGATGTTGGACAAACTACACATTTCGCATTCAAGCTGCCATTATACACTCATAAGAAACCAGAAGGTATGTGTACCATTGAAAAAGTAGCGGATTGGCAACGGTATTGCAAAAGAGTCTAATAATAATCAGATGAGTGTGTCATATCCCATAAACATTCACTCGAAGCATTTCATAGAACTTTGCAAGATTTAAGCAGGAGCAAAAAATATTCGGTGGTATTGCCCTTCTACTGTATGGTGATTTCCTACAGTCATTGCCCTCATTCCTCGTACTACTCTTGCTCACGAGATTAACGCATGTTTAAAACAATCGTTTTTATGGTGAAACGTCGAAACACTTCGATTGACCATAAACACTTGGGTACAATTGCAAGTTGATCAATCGGCGTAAATATTTTATAAATACTGGATATTACAAACAATGAAGAACTACATTCCAAACTACAAACAGCTTCTGTTCTGCTGTTCGACAAAAAATGAACTGATTGAGGGTATCTTTCTGTATATACTGAATAGTTATCTAAATAATGATTGGCTCTGTAATCCATGTTATTTAGGCAGAAATATGTTTATGTTAAAGAAATAAACTTCCAGATTTAGAGTTGGTGCCAGGGAATTCAATGCCTTTTAAATCAATAGACTCACTATTGTTGATGAAAACGAAACCGTAAATTCTACCAACTGAGTTTTTGAATTATCTGGATATATCAGGAATGCCACCACACAATCTTCGGTTGAAGATTGGTTCACTGTTATTTTGCTGCGTAACTTAAATCCACCTAGATTATGAAAAGGTACATGTTTATTCATAGGAATAATTACCGGGAAACTTCTTGAAGCAAACATTTTCACTGTAAAGTTTAAAGTAGAAATCGTCCTGTTGCCACATATTCCACTGATATCGTCAGAATCTCCAAGACCATTAAAAAGACTTCAATTTCCAATTCGTTTGGTTTTTCGCGATGACCATAAATAAATCTCAAGTGAATGAGTGAATATTAACGTCGCACTGTTCAGCTACAAGAGGACTTTAAATAAATCTCAAAGCCAAAGTATGTCCATTTGATGCTTGAAATCAGAGAATCCATGTTTCTCGAATGAGCAACTATATGTTGCATGCTCACGTGGGGAAACCGTCATATCTATTTGGATTAGCAAAAGACGGGTTACGGGAAAATATTGTGCACCCTCCGTTTAGCCTTTAGTTAAGTTAAACTTATTTATTGTTATACTTTAAAATGATAAAAATGATATTAAAAATTGATGAAAATCAACGTTAGTCAACTCATTCATAAAATTAAATCTCCTTATGTTGTAACTTAACAGCTTCGTAAGCATTTCATTTATCGTATTATACTCAAATAGAAGATGAATAAAATGCAAAATTTAAAACATTATGTTGTTTTATGCTTAATTTCAACTCTCCGAAATTGTAAGCAATGATTTATTCGATTGCATTGAATGGCTTAGAATTATACTAAACCAACATATTAGAACAAAGCCACAGCAACTTGTGGCCGGGTCAGCTATATATATTTACAATATAAATTTATAACCTCTTATCTGTGTAAAAATGCTATTCTTTTTAGAGAACTAAATATTTTACTCTTTTTGAGTTGTTTATTCACAAAAAAATGTTGTGTCTTTCCATTTTTATTTAATAGGACGTCTCACGTTTTCTGGTTTGGTTCCTTATTCCATGAGTAAACATGCAGCGAGATCCTTCTGCGAAGGTTTGAGGTTGGAAATGAAAAAGTTTGGTGTAAAAGTAATTACAGTTGAGCCTTTTGCTCACCGGTATGTATAGATATTTTCGTATAAAGAAGCTTTATAAACACATAACATCATTATCTTTTTCGTATAGAATAAGCTTTCCAACAAAGATCAACGTTGTACAGGTTAAAATGTAAGTTCAAAAGACTTTTCAATGAAAAATCATGTTTAGCATTTGTAATGATTTGTTTAAATGTTTTTTAAAAATTGGTGTTGAAGAAAGTAATAGCTTCTCTCTTAAATCAAAGTAATATTTTAACATATGGATGAATATTTGAAATACACAGGACATCCATTACTTAATCACCAGATAACAAAATTAAATTAAAACCTAATTTTATGAAATAAGAGGAAATGGTTTATACCTATTCAGTTCAAAGAATTTCATTTGTTCTAATTATTGCGTATGGCAACAGGGAACTTGTTTGCTTACAGACAAAATGACATCATGCAGTGAAAAAGCAATGCGTGTTCTTAACTTTAATGGTGATCAATTTCTTCAGAAAATCGTATTCAGTGACAAAGCCAAGAGAGGTTAATCGACATAACTGAAGGATTTGGAGACACACTAAAAGTGCTCTCGTCTGCGCTGGTGAGCCCGCCACCTCTCGTCAAAGAAGACAAGGAGATAATTCATCGAAGTCCTTGTTGAAAGAAGACTTCTTGCAAAACAAATGAACGTGTCCAAAAGGAAAAATACATTACATTTTAAACGAAGACCTTAGACTAAGAGGTTATCGATGAATAACTGGCCATTTTCTCGCTAAGAAATTAAAGCACCAGAAGTGTATCTTAAAGGAAAAGTACTGTTACGGTATATATAGCATGCTTACAAGAGCCGCAGACAAATTCTGTTTTCCAAGTTGAAGAATCTTTCAACTGCTAGAATGACCTTGAGCTTCTGAGTGGAGTGTCTAAGACAGGGGTGGGCGAACTTTTTCAGAGTATGGGCTACTTCAAAGGTGTTGCGGTCCCTCCAGTGGCGTAAGTGTGGCCATTCTATATTAAAATTGTATTTTCCTTTTTTAAAAATTATTTTCGACATTGTACCTCTCTTTAAAAGTATGTCATTACTATTCTTACTACAGAAACACAAACAACACAAAATTGTCATGTTGAAATGCCTGAACAACTATGAGTGACTGCTAGACTATGGACATATTCAATGCAGCTAGTATACGTGATCCGATGATCTGAAACCAACGCATGTACTTAATTTGTTCGCTGCCGAGTCCCGCGTTATCGCAGAACATGACATCGACACAAGAATCAAATCCCGAGAAAGTGCGGTGTGTGAAATGAAGTCTCAAGAGCCAATCCCATGCTATTTCGAGAAGAGCTGAACCTTAATATTTATTCTTCCCTTCAGTCGGAATGTGGATGGGGGAATTCTTTTATACAACTGGCATCGCAGTGTCACTCCCCCCCTTCAGTGGCAGTGAACGTGTTAAGCGTCATTGTTCGCTTCCAATGAAGGTACAAATTTTGTCTGCACATTAATCGAATCATTTGCATAAGAGGGTCCGGCACATGAATTTTTGAAAAATTATCGATTTTGACTTTTTTACATGTTTTAAAAGTTCAAACATTTCTGCTTAAAATGATATATAGAAATACGATAATTAGAAGTATTTTTATTTTTTAAAAGGAAGCCACTCTCTCTTACTGGTAAACTACAAATTCTTACTTTAAAGCCTGTTTTCTCAAAATGCAATATTTTTCTCTTTATGTACCTTTTTCTCAAAAACAAATTAATGTAGGATTCTCAAATTTTCAGTGAGCATACTTTCAGCAGGTTTACAAATTTTAAAGGAGGGAGGGAATAAGATATATCTAGCGAACTGTTTTAGATAATATATTTTTGAACTAAATTTTAAAGAAAAAAATTTGGCATTTTTAAAAAAATTCATAATTATTTTAATTTTTAACAAAAAGACAAAACCTTTCATTTAAGTCTTATTAGTAGTACATATAACCTACTGTGAAAATTTCATCTATTAGAAGCAAGAACTTTCTGAGAAAAAGGTACATAAACTTACGTAATTTAAGATGGGCTCCTATGGAAGTGCCGGAACCCCAAGTAAATACAGTCACATCGATAGTGAAAAGCCGATTGTTCAGTCTAGCTGGCATCGGTGTTTTATAAATATATTTATTTTAATATGCGCGTCTCAGGTCTTAGTAAAGGCGGTCACCTCAAAATGTTTTGGTGGTCCACCGGTCGAACATGATCGACTTGATGTCCATCCCTGGTCTAAGAAGCTATAGAGAAGAAAAACGCGTGTAGAGCTTCCCATCTGGCCTTCCCAATAGTTTGGTGGGGTGTTATCTATCAAGGAATCTCAGAAATTCGTTTTTGCCGGAAAGGAGAGAAAACTATTGCAAAAGTTTATTAAAGTTTTATCTCATATCACCTATCGTGAAGGCCCTAAATGTAAACTTGCTCAACAGAAACGATTGAACTTTTCAACATGAATCTTCTCTTGCTCATGAGGCGAAGATGACCCAGTGGTGGCTGAAAGAGAATGTGCAGGACTTCATAGGACACAAGGATTAGTCCAACAGTCCGAATTTAAATCTATCCGACTATAAATTGTGGAAAGTATTGGAGGCAAAGGTGTGCCAAAAACGTCATCCTATATGAACAATCTTAAACATTCTTTAAGGAAAAAGCAGCAAAGAAATTTCTAACAGAGATAGTGCGTGCCTGGATAGATGATTGGCCAATGAGACTTAAAACTTGAACGAAGTCAAAAGGTGATCATTTTGAATAAAATGTGCAATATACTAAATTTAAAGATAAAATACAACTTTAAGATTTAGTTTTAAATCTAATTTCTAACTTTTTTTAAATTTTAAAACCTTTATAAGTATAACAGAACTTACGGCACAACTAGGTAGATGCAAAACAAAGAAAAATATTGTAAAACGATACCGTAATCTTCTTTGTTTTTGTTTCATCGAGTAATTGGCATCAAGAACGTTATGATTTTCACTAAAAGGTGATTTAATATCTGATGAGCCATTTTGTCCTAAAGTAATTGTAATTGTATAATTTTTAATGATGCTTTTTATATGTACTCCTTAAAATTGTAACTGTAACACTATGAAGAATGTGTGCATCCATGTGCAAATAACAGAAACGGTAGAAATAACACTCATATACAAATGATTAACATATATATGCACTAGAAAACTATTTATTCAGTATTTAATACGTCAACTACGGGCCTCTAAATGGCGAGGCATTCGGTCAACAAGGCCATTGATCGTATTCTGAGATATTCCTTGTTATGCCCAGTCCACTGCAGATCTTAGTTCCTCTACTGCACGCGAATGTGGTGACCGGATATTTCATGTCCAATATTGACCTTACTAAATGAAAGAAAGATTTGGTAATGCTTCTGGCAAGGGAAGAACCTGTTGCTGTAGGTGATCTCATTACCTCTGTATTGATCCCACTTTAACACTTTCAATAAATAACTTTTACTGTAGAACCGCATCAAAACACTATTCCTCTTTTACAACCTGCCCTTCTCCCAGTTCACTTCCCCACTTTGCTAGGGATACAATATTACGTATCTGTTGAAGAAGCACTATCTATTTCCTATCACTATATAATATCATATTTTATTTGTTTCAGGACAGGGATGACAGAAATGTCCACAGTTCTGAAAAGTGTGCAAGACACTTGGAATAAATTTTCTGGTAAATGCAAAAATGATGTTTATGATGAGAATTATATCCAGGCTTTCAATGAGAGCATCCTAAAATTTACTGAAGCTACAACTCTGCCTGATATTAGCAGAGTGATAGACTCATTGGTGGAAGCAGTATGTACAGTCAGTCCTCATTATTCTTATATTCCTGGGAATTCGGAAGGTTTGTTGAATTATTGGTTTTCCAAAAGAATACCAAAAACTTATTTGGACTACAGTATAAGAAAGTATATCACGTTCGACTGTGATGTAGAAAAATATTTGAATGATAAGGAAATGAATAAAAAGAATTCCTAAAGTAAACAACAGAAATTTATATGTAAAAAATGCTGTTATACTTAGAATATGTTTACATATTTATCTGTTTACCATCTTTGTGTTTTAATACTTTTGAGAACAACTAATCAATATCCGTATTTTATCTTTTATTTCACATTTTGTAAAGAACAATTGAGAACATGTTATGACAAAAAATAATTCAAAAGTCAGTCAAATATGTTCTGTTGCGGAATGTCATGTCGCTGTTATAGATGTTGCTGGGAAATGATGAAATTAAGGAGTTGACCAATGCACGGAAGATGTCGAAATAAGAACTCTTCGGGTAATTTTCCTGAACAAACTAAGTGATTTGTTCAAATACCTTAACTGTTTTAGTGAAAAAATGAAATGAACAAGTCAAAGAACTCGAGCAGCCCTATTTTCGCTTGCCTGCTCCATTGGTCCCTTCCTCCAGAAGCCACACCTCTCTTCCACCAAGTCATCCTGTCAACTCCAGCCTCATCGCAGTACCAGATAAGGAGCGGAGGGATGCGTCTGCATCCCAGTCTTCTGAGGATAGCAGTAGCAACAGTATATATATATATTTTCTTGTTACCACGCCCCTGTAACTCCTCTCCACTTTCCTCCGGCATCCACGCTGGAAAGCGCCCTAACATTGTGTGAGAAAGGTTGCGCGTTTTTATTTATTTTCTATATTTCGAGTATTTTTTTAAATACCTACCTACCTAAAAAGGAGTTCAGATATAGTAAAATCTTACCAAATTTGTATCTGAAGAACATTTTAATGAAACTATCAGGATGTTTTTGAAAAAGAAAAACCTATGTGAACTCGCAAAAGGATAGAAGATGCGGCAAAAATTGAACAATTTAAAGTAGCGCCACTACGTAAACTGTAACGGACACAAATTTCGGAAAACACATCAGTCAACCTGCCACAGAGAAAGAGATAAGATGCTGTACAGTTTGAAATTGAAAAACTTAATATCTATACTTCAGTTGTACAGGGATGTTTAAAGCTGTGCAAGGTATGTCACTCTAAAAACTTTTTTTCGTCAAACAAAGGAATCATTGTTTACCCAATTGCATCTAGTGACTTAAATCAAGACGGCTAAGTTAATTTAAATGACTCACGATCGACCCCAGATACAAACCAAAAAGAAATGTCTATTAAACTGCCAGGACCA